>JAKSZP010014503.1:0-252243 GCA_022478985.1 Massospora cicadina
CTAAGAAAAGGTCTGAATACCCCAAGTAATTCTTGAACTTGGCGCTGTTGCTCCCAGTGAGATCCTTTCTAATACTGGTGTTTACTAGAGCCACTGATGGTAGTGTCACCAAACCAAATTCCCTTAGACTTCCAAAACTGCGGACATCATCAACAGTCTCTACTGGTAGGAGGCTGACATAGGTGTGGGACTTTTTGGGCCAACTACCCTAGGTTTGTTAGTAATATTAGCCAACAACACTGATATAGGTCTTGCAAAAGCTGGATCTAGATTTAACAAACAGGGTAGAACCTCCTTGGTGAATGGTTTATCAAGGCTGCGGATTTCCAGCAGGTATCTGGAGGGGATGTTGACATTGATCCAGGTACTGCAATAATTTGGGACTTTAGAGGTATGGTGGTAGCTCTAGGTAAGTATATCAGCATGCCTTCTTATCCATCAATGGCAGGTGGGGCAGCTGGACCCAAGAGCCCCTTATGTGATACTCAAGTCAGTCGTCAGCTTTTGCTCTTTAGTAGACAAGCCCAGGCCTTGACCTCCGCCTTGTAGTCACAGGAAGTTTTGAAGATTATGGGAACCATCAGTGGTTATGGACTATCAATGGCTCAACCCCATCATCAAGAAGGTCAGTTATCCAGCGTGATGGTGGGGGTATTTACAGTGAGCTTCCCAAATTGGATGATATAAGGAAAAATAGGCCTCTAAAGATCATGTACACTGGGGTCCAGCTGTGCCATACCCCATATAATGTGGCAAGTCTGAAGCGATCTTGATATGCTTTACCAACTTTAACGATATAACACTTATGAGGAACCACTGTTTACTATGGCGTGAACTGGAATCTTATGAACTCAAACAGTGACGTGGGTAACCAGACTTCTGAACTGTGGAGTCAGCGTAAGAAACATGGGAGAGTCATCAGAAGAAGAGTAAGCAGTTTCATTTTTTATTGTCAATGTGTAATGAAACTTCTTCTTCAGATACAATAGCTTCAGGTTCATTAGAGGTCTGTGATGATCCTTGAGGCGTGTTATGGATGTCAGCATGGCGCGCATCATACTTCATGATGATGGCCCTTTTCCCACCTCCTCAGAAAGCCGTTTCCATCATGTATTAGCGCTGTGCTAGAAGCCATTGCAGTAGGTGCATCAGGGTCAAGGATTTTTCTGGCTTTTGACCATATGGACCTTAGGATGGTTGTGGGCAGAAGCGGTAGTTTTATAATGTAGGGTCATCGCAGAGATCCCATTAAGTGCTTCCCTGATTTTAAAAATGCGCTGAAAGCTCTTCTTTTGGCCGATCATGTGCATTTGAACCTCAGAATAAGATCCCAACATGGAGATGAAAGCGGTAATGGCATCATTTAAGGTAATACGATTTGTGGGAATCAAAAGTTGCACTTGAGCGTAGAAACTGCTAGCAAATTCCTTAGGACTCTCTCCTTTATTTAGGGAATACCCATGAACACTTGTTTTTTGATTGGCCAGGGTTTGATTGCTGCCAATTTCTTGAACTAGCACCGTCCAGACCTTCTCCATGGTGTTGCATTCTTTCAGGTGGGGAGTCATGATCTTCCTGAGTAGTGCTGTTGATACAGGAGTGGATATGCTTCACTTTTTGCCAGTCTGTGGCCTCTTCCATGGGACTCTAATATGCATATAGGAAAGAGGCGTTGCTTTCCTGGCTGGGGGTAAACTTCTTCTTAAAACTAGGTTCAAAATTAGTTACAAGAGGAGTGGAGAGGGTGTTAACGCCAGGAATTAGTGCAGGCTCAGAGATATCAGTTTCTGCATAGTTGCTGGGGCCTGCTGGTTCAATCGTCGCCTTAGTCCCTTGAGGTCCTCTTGGATATCATCTCAGTTTCAGCTGAGGGAGGAATTAGACGCTTTATGAGCAACTTTCTCTTTTGGGGCTCGAATATTGGCTCCCTAAAGAAGAAGCTGAATTTCTAGGTTGGCCAAACGGGTCTCAAACCCTTGAAAGGTTTGTTTGAACTTAGAAATGTGACTACTGGTAAGCTTGATGAAAGTACGAAAATTATACATTCTATCTAACAATGCCTCAATCAAGACCCTAGTGTCAAGTGATACTCCAACTACTCGTAGTTTACATATTTGGGCTACATTTTGGATCTTATTCTATAAGGTGGCTAGGTTTGCCAAAGCTTTCTTTCTCCAAGGGTCATTAGGGTCACTAAGAGTAGGTGTCACGGGGCCAGAGGGCCCTCAAGGCCCATGGGGACCTTTGGGACCTTAAGGCCCCCTATGCCTTTCAAGTCCTTCACTCCTGGAGGTGTAGTCATGAAAAGCCAGCTCCTGATAGTGTTGCTGTAGGGTCCATACCAGAACTTTGACTTGTTAGAGGTTCCGGTTCTAAGCATCCTCAAGAAGATGGATATTCTGACAAAGTTGGTCTTTGAGGTAGCTGGAAATCCCATTATTTGACACCATGATTTGGCCTTGCCTTCGTTGATTAATTTTCAATTATTGATAATGGCTTCTCAGTTATCATGGACAAAGGAGGAGGCCGCGTTGTAGAAATTGACAACATGTTAGTGTAAAGTTTGGGTAAGCCCTAGTTGTCAGGAGATTTCATGATAGTGCAACCCACTAACTGGAGGAAGTGATGAATAGCAGGGTGGACAAAATTTAAAGATAGTGCTCAGTCCCCATGGTCAGCTCTCCTGGTGGTAGTTGGGCAGAGGTATAAAGATCCCGCATAGTAGGAGGTACCAAAGAGGCATGGGAGCGGCTTGAGTGGGTCCCACAGAGTAAATGCCATTTAATGACAGAAAGATGTGTTTTTTTATGGGGAAGGCCGACCAGGGGACGGACACTTTCAATTGTAAGCATGAAAGAAAACAAAACTAGTAACAGGGAAGGCACCCCAGAGAAGCGATGTTATCTCTTGTTGCCAGCGGGAATGCCACTATGAGGAGGAGGAGTGAACGTGTAAATGGGCCGTAACCACAATTGAACATGTGTGGAGGAAAGGGTCTGAGTTGATGAACCAAACTGGGAACCAGGAGGAGACTAGCTGACGGCGACGCGGTGGGAGGTATCCAAACATCCACACTTGAAAGTGGTCCTCCAAATGGGACTGGAATCTGTGTACAGCTTCTGGGAGGGTGGGGGTGGAGCCTATGATGGCATCCAAGACAATCGTTTGGATGGTCCACATGGCGATTGCAATCACAAGAGCATGGAGGGAGGGTGTGAGATGGGAGACCATAGATAAAGCAAACATATCCCTAGACAAACTGAAGGGATGTGTCCGATCCTGTCAAAGCAGACGTTGCACCTCACGCCATATCGCTTTAGGGGTAGGGCACTTCTCCAGGCGGTGGAACAGCGTTCCATACTGGCCACACACGGCGCAGGATGAGTGCAAAGAATTAGAGCGCTCAGCCGTATGGTACACCTGCCTTAGGCAGTGCCACACATGGGAACGGATATGAGGCTGCAACAGAGGGTGGTGTGCGTATTTCCAAATAGTCTTCTGGGTCTCAAGGGAATAAGGGATGACCATCATGTCTAGGTATTCCACCCTGGATAGGACATGGGGCCGTGTGGGGATCAAGCCATCCTGAATGGGTAGCCCCTGTACCTCCTGTGTGAACTGAGGAGAGGGGCGGCCTGACCAGAGCCACCCTTGTAGAAGGGCATACATAGATTTGAAAAAACCCGGGGAGAAAGCGATGGCGTGGGCTCCAAACCAGACTTTGGAGAGGAGCATAGAGTTGGCTAAAACAACTTTGCCAGTAAGGGAAGTAGGGTGGTCTCTGAGGGAGGCGATGCGCTTCGTCACGTTGTCTAGAATATGACTTTTCATTACTGCTGAGGCATACCTGCCTAACTCCATCCACACTCCCAGATGGCGGACAGGCCCTATGGTAGGGCGTGGCGCGAAGGGGAGCACAAGTGGGGCGGTGCAGGGTGAGCAGTGAAGGCGAGCATGTGTGCGAGTAGATGTGCGGGGCTGGGCACTAGTCGCTGGGGCCCATCAGGTTTGATACCAACCAAGGAGGATGATTTTGGTTTGGAGGCGTTCAGTGCAGCATTACTTACCTTGAAATACTCCTGGATGAGAGCTTTAAGCGCGCGTGCATCTTGATTATTAGACACCCTGACCACACAATCATCTGCAAACGCCATCATCTTGACTGGGGCTTGGCCTGGTGCATGGACCTCAGTGAGGCGGGCATTCATGTTTCAAAGTAGTGGGTCAAGGCTGTTGTTATATAAGAGTGGACTAAGGTGGTCCCCTTGGCGTAGGCCCCTTTGAGGGCGGACTACTTCCGTGAGGAAGCCAGGACCACGCACTGCCATTGTTGCAGATTCCATAAGCATCATCGCCCAGCTGATGAAGCGAGGGGGTAAGCAGAAGTGGTGGAGGCAGGCTCTGAGGTATTCCCAGTTTACTCTATCATATGCCTTCTGTTGGTCCATAAATACTAGTGCCCCAGAGGCTGTGGACTGGCTTGCGTTAGCCACAGAGTTCACATTGTCTCAAATCGACCTTCTGGGTATGAAACCGAATTGTTCTGGGGAGATGGTGGCAGAGGCTATAATCCCTAGATGGTTAGCCATGATTTTAGTTGAAATTTTTGTATCCATGTTAGTTAGAGAAATGGGGCACCAGTTGGCTAGGTCTAGCTTATCCCCTTTCTTGAAGAGTGTGATGGTGAAGGCCTCTTGCCCTCCTGGTAGAAGGCGCATATCCAGAAGGCTCTGGTTAAGGGAGGCAAGCAGCAGTGGGGATATAAATATGAAGTACTTCTTATAGAACTCATATGGAATGCCATCAGGGCCTGGGCATTTCCATTTTGGTGCACCGCGGACGATGGACCAGAGTTCAGCTGGAGTAATCAAATTCATTAACTCTGGGTATTGGGAAATGGTGCGGATGTGAGTGCTATTGAGAAATTTCGCCATTTTGGCCAGCTGAATTGGATTGGATGGTACAACTCAGAGTAATACTTTTGTATTTCAATCGCCACTTCAGCCAGTGTATCTGCGACAGAATCGTCTGACCTCTGCACCTGTGTGCAGGCCATGCTCTGGCGGGGTGCAAAGAATTTTTAAAAAAATAAGCAGAGCATGTGCCACCCTCTGTAATGTGTTTGGCCCTGTACTGAACACAAAGCCGAATGTTTTTGTTGCCTTTCAAGCGCGTTGAGGTGGGCGGCTGCTTCTGCCCACTTCAGGCCCCAAGCAGGGCTGTAGCCCATGGCTGCGATGTTAAACTCCAGGTGTGCCAACTCTGCCAGAGCGCGCGAGATGATGGCTGATGTAGCTCATGAGCGTCAGGAGGAGAGATGGTGAGCGTGGCAAATGGTATTTGCTTTGAAGGCTGACCATGCGGAAATTGGGTCCGTGTAAAATGGTGTAATAAACTCTTTTGCCAAAGTCGCTGATTCCACACAAGTGGAAAAGCCTGGCAACGCTAGTTTGGGTGGGCAGAGTTTGCACCAATGCGGAGCCCTAGCCACTGTGACGGGTAAGTGGTAGGTTATTGAGACCAGCTAGTGGTTGGAGAAATTGATTTTTGATGTGTGGAAGTGGGAAATATGGGATCAAAATTTCACCAGTGTGAGGATAAGGTCAATGTGGGACATGGACCTTAATTGGCCATTGTGGACGTGGGGGCGCGTCATGTTTTCAAGCAGCGGAGCTTGCCATGGCAGCGCATCTAACAACCTGAGGGTGGCCTTTAGAACGCGAAGTTCTATGTGACCCTGGGGGGCATGGGATGATGAAGTCCAACAGTCCGTGGATGTGTTTAACCAACAGTTCATGTTGCCAACTATGAAAGGGACAGGGGTAACAGAAGGGATTTGACCAATGAGAAAAATTCCCAATGCTCTCATGCACAGGTTGGGGCATATATGTTGATGATAGCATGCACCACGTCAGCCCACAAACATGTGACAATGAGGACTTGGCCATCAGGAAGGATTCAGATGATAAAAATTTAAAAAAGTTGTTTTTCTGAACAAGCACCCCACAGTGCTCAGACCAAAAGCTTAGGGAAGGGAGGAGCATGGTTTTCCAAACGTCCTTGGAACCTCGCAGACAGTGGGACTCCTGGATGGCCAGGATGTCCACAGGTAAATTTTTTTGTAAAAAACTCAGTTTCCTAGCATGGGATGGCAAGGCCTTGAGTCCAGCGATATTCAATGTCCCTAAATTGAAGGCTTCCCCCATCGCACCTTAGGTGTGAGGGGGTGGGCACCCAGGCCCACCAGCCTCCTCTGGATCCCCATGGGCCTTCACGGCGGCGTGGGTGTTTGCAGCAACGCTATCAGAAGATTTGTTAATTTTAGCAGACAGGTTTGCATTGTCTTTTGCCTTCACTTTTGGTTTCCTCACTGTCAAACAAATTTTTTGCGGTGCAGAAAAGTTTGGTGCACCAACGTTCAGCTCAAAAAAATTTCTGGTAGGTTGGAGACCAAATTGGTTCCAATTGGGGCTTGGTTGCAAAGTTCAGGTGAGATTGAGTTGCCCATAGGATCCTCAGATTGGGTGGCCCAATCAGCTTGAGCATCCCAATCTGGTTGGTTCAAGGATTCCTGAGATGCTTCCGCCGCGAAGGTTTCAATGACCTCCTGGCGTTGGGAGTGTGAGATAGTGGAGGCGACTTTGGCCGCTTCCTTGGCCGCGACCCTGCAGGCCTGTTTGGCCTTCTTTCGCTCTTGAGGGGAGACAGGCTTTACTAATAAGTAGCAGCCCTGTGCTCCCCATGGGAAGGCCTCTTTGGTGCTTACGGTTGGTTCATAGTGTGCCTCTCCACTGGCTATGGCCACTGAGGGGTGCTCTTGGAATGTGATGCTCTCCTTGGTGGGGCATGCATGCGCCTTATGGCCAAACACGTCATAGTGGGTAAAGATGGGGGGTGCGCTGTCTACAGTTACCCAGAAAGGGTGGGTGGTATGCCCTTCAATTTTAATAAAAGTGGAGTGTGGGATCTGGGTTAGGTTCTTCGCAATCTCCTCTGTTGGGGTCAGAACTGCAATGGCTTTGCCAGTGCACAGGTGTGGCATCAGCGTAAAGCGTTGCATCTTGAAGGATTGTATTTCGCCATATACGGTGAGACTGGCTTTCAGATGCTGCTCCAGAATGGCACGCTTGACTGTAGTGAGCAAAAAGTCAAGCGTGAGGAAAATTTGGTTGGATTTTGTCCATCTGGTGCGCTTGGTTTTGATGACCCGCTGCCCTTTGGGGAGGTTGATCACTATGTGCACCGTAGCAGCTTCATCTGCTGCCTCCTTGTTTTCAAAACTGAGATCCAGCCAACTGTGTGACATGGAGTGAGGTGTGACGTACACTGCGGTCAGGAAATGAGTGTGCACATCACAAAATTCTTCCCACAATGCTGTTTATTGAATATCCAGGAACACCCAGACTCCGTATTCCACTGACAAGAGTGGTTGAGAGTGCGGCCTGTTGATGTACTGGTTACACGCGCCTGCCAAGCGAGGATTTCTGGGGAAATAGTAACCGCCAGTTTTTTATTTTATTTAATCCGCCAGTTTCTCTGGGGCGTTTTCAAACGTTGGAAGTCGTGGGCCTACCACCTGTGCCTCTTACCTTACTTGCTTAACTGCTCCCTGACATGGGCGCAGACTAATATCTTCTCCGAGATTATCAAACTAAATTTAGACTTGAATTAAATAAGTTGCAAAAGTGATTGCAACGAGAGAGAAAAATTTAGTAAATGCCATTTAATAACTGTTGAATGATGTTGTTAAGGTTCTCATACTGAAATTGATACTGATCACCTTCAACTGAAGGTTGAAAGAACTGGAAGGTGGCATGAAGCTCTAAATCTTCATGCTGAGTGGGCAGTACCTTATATTACAAGGTACTAGACCATTTAACAATGCTTCTCGACTGATCAGCAGATTAAGTTTCATGACTGCTAGTATTTTCCATATTTCATGTTGGAATTTTTTTTTCACTTTAGACACATCAGAGCCCCCTGTAGTGAGCATCATTTCTCTCGGTGTAACAGTTCTCTTGACTGTTGCTAAAGTACAAAAATGAAAACAAAGCTGAAACCCAGTGGTAAGATCAAAAACAAAAACATGGGAGAATATAGACTACTTTATTGAGTTAAAAAATGTTAATATTTATGGGGCGTGAAGGGATATGATGCCTCAGGGACCTTCATAGTCCCATAAGATCAGGATGTATTACTGCCTTCCATATCAACCATTTGGTCATCACCCTCATCATGCTGCGTTATCCTCATGACCACAGCGGTGGGGGCCACTCTCTCATGATTCAGTAAGCGGGGATGGAACTCTGAAGGTGTTTCCATTGATTCTTTTATGGGTGATGCTTCCTAATTGAATCTAATTTTGGCGCCTTCAGGGTAAGGTTCTGTTTGCACTGGATTGAGAGGTGATCTGTAAAGGCTCAATTTGGGAGCAGGGATTTTGGCTTTCTCATCATCTTGAATCCTGACAGATATGATATATGATTTAAAGTTGTATGTTCCTTAAACAAGCTTCTGTCTACTTAAGAAATAGCAATTTACAAAGCTCAATTTATTTGAGGTAAGCTGACCAGGGGATAGACATTACCAAAATTAAAAAACTAAAAACTTACGTACCTAAATGATTGCAAACAAAACGCCCAAAATGAGCGGATTGAATGATACACACCAAACAAAAACAACCAACCAGGTGGGCAGCAGAAAACCGCTTATCCCACCATGGCAGAAGGGGATGTTGGGATTGGGGGGCTCATCTTTGGAAGCATCTTCCTCATCCCAGAGTAGGACGCATGTCAAGTCAGAGACCAAGGGCGTTGGGGCATCAGCGGAATGTGGTTTGATATCACTAATTATTTTTATCTCAAGGAAATTGCCAGCTAAGAAAATGGCGCTGATATATTTGGCTAAAGCCTTTTCAGCTTTAATACAGGCGTCTGGGAGTTTAATGGGTGTGGTAATATTAGTTCGGTTAATCTTAGCTTTAGGATTCTGTGCTACAGTTACCACGTTCTGGATAGCATCATTGACGTTTTTGTGCAATTGCTTCACTGTAATCTTACTTTGTGGGGTGAAGGTTGTCTGGATAACAGGAGGGGGAATACCTCCTGTGAGCATCACCACTGGTTTGGCGACAGCTTTTTGGAGGGGATGACAATCTGTCTTAGCAGCTGCTTCAACTGCAAGCTGGTGGTCACTGCAAAATGAATTGTCATTTTGCTGTGGGGTATATAGATGAGGGGGTATTTGGCGTCCCATTCTGCATTAACAAAACGCTCAATTTGCAGAGATGGTTCTTCAATGAGATTACTTGATTCATCAATTTCAGCCAATAACTCCCATGGGTTCTGGTTGAATTGAATTAAGGAATTGGCGTATGGTTGAGGTTTGGTTGATTCTTTAAAAGAAGCATGGGATCAAACTGGGTTCCAATACAGTGCTTGATTGGAGGGATCATATGTGGCACTGGGGCGAGGAGGAGGCTGATTGGTGGCTGCAGGTGCAGCTGCAGCAACAGTCTTTGGGGGAGGGGAGGGTAGGATTGTACCTCATACTGGAGCTGGCATGGGGTGGGTGGCAGATTGGAAGCCAGCTGATGAAAAGTCTGAGCTATTGGAAGCAGCTAAGGAAGGGCACTTGCGTTTTGAGTGGTCCAACTTGAAACAGAATGTACAGATCATCTGTCCGCCCTTGACACGGGACCAAAACAATGGTCGGGGGCAGAAGGAATGATGGCGCAAGGGGGAATTGAAAAGGCGATTTTATTAAATTCAGGGCTGATTGTGGCATATTCCCAAGGCCCAGTGAGTCGTGTGGCCCCACTTAGAAAAACAAATTGTAAGATGAGGTTGGAGCCATAGGCTGTCAAACCATCCATCAGCTCCTGTGGAGCACCGCAGGGGGGAGATGGGTGGACAAACCAGCAAACTGGACCACCAAAGTGGTGTCTGCTAGGAGCCAGGTCCAAGTTGTGGGAAGAGGGGTACCCTGAAATACCAGGGGCACAGTTACCGCAGTGGCAGCATCAGCTTCACAGGTGAAGCCAAGATTGAAATACCCCTTATAGGGGCATAGATCTATAAAACCGGTGGGAATCATCACCACCTGAGCCATTTTGATGATGGCTTGTTCATGGTAAGGGAAAAGTTTCCCACAGTGAACCCTAAGGCCAAAATGCATGTTGCTCCAGGGGAGCACCAGGGGTAACAAGGTACCACTTGGGTATGAGTGAGGTGAGCGTTGAAATCCTTTGGAGGAACAAATCGTCCAGGGGTTTGGTATGACTTTATGAGCCAGTCCGAGCATATTTCCTCCCAGATGGAAAATGGCAGGGGGAGTTTCGCCACTGCCCCACACTGGAGCAGCTGGTGGAGAATCTGAGGACATCAGAGTGAAACTACAGCAGGCGATCAAAATTTACTTTTTTTTGTTTTCCATATAATCTGCTCAGAAAGTTACGCTGAGCAGAAAGAGAGTTTGCAATTTACAAAGTTAAAAGGATAAAACTGTTTACCAAAGTGTTAGTTGTTATTGTTAGAATACTTTCTTGTATGTAACCAGAAACCAGTTTGTGATTGTGGCATTTTGATATTCTCAAATAGATCAAAGCTGCCACCATGAAAATATACACCATTAGAAGCACACCACTTTTATACAATCAGGTCATTGTGAGACTTAGTTGTCCAAAAGTCTTGATATCTGATGGGCGAAACTTTATTTAAAATTAGTATATAAGCTTATTTATCTGGCCAAGATGACCAGGGGATGGGTATCACTAATGGAAGAAGAAAAAAGTTGCATTGAAACCTAAACTGGGTTTATTTCATTAGATAATTATTTATATACCCTTGGATTAAGATCTAAAATTTCAGATAAACCTTCATGATTAAGGAGTTTAGAGATGGATACCCTACTAATCAACAATAGGAACCTTCATCTGGCACCCTAATAACGGTTGAAGGGCGAGAATCAAACTCCCATCCTTTAAGGTTAGTATTTGTATACCCTACTGACTCTTTTTTTACCCTAAATTGAATTTACTAAAATAGATTATATCATGAAAGAACTTTTTAATGATTTTTCTACAAGAACACATATCAAAAAAACAAAGGCTGGTGTATCGAGTAACAACCTTGTTCTATATTGTAGGATATAATCTGATATGGCAGAACAAATTTATAGCCAATCTCAACTTGTAAGCCCAATCCTTGATAGGAATTCTTAATTTTATGCCTATTCACAGATATGAACTAGATATTATAATTTTTATACATTTAATAGAAAGTAAATTGGCTATGGTATAAGATCTAAACAATAAATTCTCTTTAATAGTTGTGGTACTCTTATTTTGTATACTAGAAAGTAATGAAGCTATAATTAGCAAAATATTAAGTTTTATATAGCAGAAAGATCTAAGCTACCTTCATAAAGTCTTATACCTATAGCTAGTATACCAAACCTGAATTATCAGCTAAGCATAGTGATCTACTATCATAGAAAGTTAATTATTACTTAAATTAGCTCCTAGTTCATTGCTCTTCAAAACTTCTGTGAAGAGCTGCTTCCAAACCTTTCACGTTTACTATCTTATTAGTATCCAACAATAATTTATGCTCTCTGCTCAAGATTGTTGCACTTATGGAATACTAATTAAGCTTAAAATTTTCATGCTGTTTTTAAAAATTAAAATCTGATTAACTATATACTGAGTTATAATCTATCCTATTAACCAATAATTATACACTGCTTATGGAGGTCAATTTAGATGTTGATCTTATCTTATGCATTAATGTCATCCACTAAAATCATATCCTCTGGATTAAGTTACACTAAAGCTTGCCTTGGCAAATGACCCAGATTTTATTATAAGCTTACTTTTTAGCTCCAACTCTATCAATTAGGCAGATATTATTTACTAGAATCTAAGTATCTAGTAGTAGTGAAACTAGACAAATAATCTATAGTGGTAGTAAGCTATCTAGTATTAGGAATAAAACTATATTATTCAGAATTTTCCACTCATTACAGATATAAGAATCACTTTAACAATAAAAGAGGTATCCAAATTTATACTTTTTTAAATTACAGTTTTTTATCCATCACTTTTATAAGCGGTTGATGATTACAAGTCTTAATCAACATCAGTTTGCAGTTTACAGCTTTTTATTATAACGTTAATGATACCATCCTGTGGGATTGCACCATCTAAGCAACCTCTATGGGCTCCTCACATTTATTGATGCTTAGATGACAATTATTTGGAATTACAATCACTAGTACCATAGTTAAGGAATTGAGAAAAAATAAAAGTTATAATCTTGTCATATTAGTTTATTGTAACGCATGACTAGATATGAGCTAAAATACTCTAATTTTGAACTACAGTGTTCTATAAAAGGCTAAGTTTCATCAATAATCTTAGCTAATTTCTCTATGCATAACCCTCCTTTGTAGCATCTGATTAACATACACTGATACTTTTTTCCTTACAAAACTTGTAATTTCTATAATTGATCCATATCTTCTATATGATTGTTGAAGCACATGCACTTGGACACTTCCAATCTGTTTATACCCATCTATAAGTTGTTATTGTCTAATCTATTGCATTTTCTGATTTTTTTCTCGTTGGTTAATATTAAATTCAGATACTATAAATACTAATTGCATGTATATAGATTGTAAAAAGCTTGGATGCCTAACAGTTACTGTATTTATAAGTTGCATGTAATATTAATTCTTGATACAAGTAATTTCATATCATATAGTTGTCATGGAGCGTGCTGTTAATAATAAGACTGGCATGGACCTCCAAGTGAGTGATCACCCAGAACACCAGCCAGTTTACCTTTGACACAGCCATCCATATTAACAGATGAAACAGAAGTAAGGCAGCCATATGCACCAATCACAGATGTCAAAGTTGGTATCCATTGTTACAAATTGTCTGGCGGACTGTTATAATTCACAAATGAAATTTAATGTCCAAATTGTTTTTATTGGAATTTTTAAGAAATGAAAAATGATAAAAATGGAGCAACTTTGGAGCCTGTTATGGTCCGCTGCCTTATAAATTCACCAAACAAATTGGGGCCTGAATGATGGCTTTAACCATCAGGTATTTTTCACATTTTGATTACTAAAATCAACATCCAGAAATTCTATGACGCTGGATTGATCCCAGCCTTGTCAGCTAACTCCCGCTCAAACTTTTCCATCAACTTTCCCCTCCCTCTGTGATTTCGCTTAGCAGATCAGCAACACTTCATTCAGTGGGCAACTGGGTGCGCCCACAGCCAGGCTATATATGGCTGATCCACTGATCTGGGAAAGGGTTTGGTGCACATGTACCTATCAGGGATGGGCTCATGATAGTCCCAGTGATGAAGATCCATGGCGGATGGGAATTCCATTCCTGAACCCAATTTATTAATTCTCTCTTAGTGGAATTAATCTAAATACCTCATTAGAACCTGAACTACCAGAAATTTTTGAGGGGAATAATTGTTGCCAACCTTCTGCTGGCAGAGGTCCTTGGCCGCCACCACTTCCCCACACACCCTGTATCCATCATAACAACTTATGAGTGGTTATCATAGGGGAAAATGATGTGACTTTCAAGGGATAAACTGTCACCCACCTCTCATCTACCACATGGGCTAAATTTCCCAAGGTGATGAGGTGGATGTCCGCTGTATTTTTCCCCTTCTTGGTCCAAGATGGGAAAGCTCCCAATTCAGTCGCATAGGTTGCTCTTACAGACTTACAATAAGTATCAGAATAGGTTTAGTAAATTAACCTCATTGTACTCTAATCTATCAAGATTAAAGGTTAGTAAAGATTAATTTTTACTTTATATCATTAGTATATTAAAATCTTTTAAAAAATAGCTTTTTACATGATGTACCTGTGTTATTTAGCTTTAAGCTGATATCATCCAGGGAATTATTTGAATTTAGTAAGCTATACATAACTAAAGGTATGATTCATGTTATTTGTATAGTCTAACTACACTGCTTACCCTGATTTGTTGTTTATTTTGAGGTATGCCGACCAGGGGACGGAAATTACAAATGCTCAAATAAGCTAAAGCTTGAAAATAAAATAAAATAAAATAAAGTCAAAATGAGACAGATGGATCCACTCAAACTGATGCGAAATTCAAACAAAACATATTAACCAAGTCAGAAGCAGAAACACATCTATGGTGGTGGGTGAGGGGGGATCAGGAGGTTCTTCTTCCTCAACTGTTGCGGACATGTAGCATCACAAAGCTGATAACATTGGTGTGGGCACATCATGGAAATGGGGATCAAGATAACAAAGGGGTGCTTGCAACTCAATGTGTGCGATGAGGAGGGTGGAAATATAGTCTGTTAGTGCTTTTTTAGCCTCAAGGTGTACTTTGGGTAAGGTGGCAATGGTTGCAAGGTTGTTGCAGGTAACGAGGGTCTTTGAGCTGAACTTTGCGCCTGCTGCAACTTTTTGAACTGCTAATTTGTCGCCTGATAGTATCAGAGATGGTCTTTTTTTGTTTTTGGAAGCATGTTACTAGTAGGATAGGAGGTAGCAGGCCCATAGCCAGTACTGCAACTAATTTTGCAATGGCTTTACAGGTTGGGCGACATTTGGGAGAGGAAATGCCTCTTCAGCTAGTTAGTGGTCACTTTTGAATGGGGTGGCATCAGGGCGAGGCACATAATGGCACTTTAAGAATTGTGCCACATGATCAGAATAAATTTACATTTCAAATGGAGGGGGCCCAGCCCATTTGGATTCAGAGATAAGCTCGCCCAATTCATCAACCTCAACCAAATAATCCCATGGACTTTGGTTGACATTTTTGGGTTATTTACATATGGGTTATCTGTTGCGTTTGGCTGGGAGGATGGTTTAGAACTTACTTTAGTCCATTATGGCTCCTGATTGGTAGGTTCAGGAGAAGAGGTTCGTTGAGGTAAATTTTGGTTGGTTGATTCAGTGGTTGATGTGGCTACCACTTTGGGGGAGGGGTGAAGGATAAAGCCCCATTCAAAAAGGGTTATTGGATCAGCTATGGGATCATCATGTGAAGAGTCTGGTGTGGATGCCACAGCTCATGAGATGGGGGGAAGCGCCATTTTGATTGTCCATTTTGAAACAGGTAGGGCAAATGGTACGCCCTCCATCCACTCAAGCTCAAAAAGGATGGTCTGGGGCAGAGGGGAAAATGGTGTGAGGGGGATTGAGAGGGCTATTTCTGTTGATATTGGATGAATAGTCATGAAGGCGTGGGGGCCTGCGAGGTGAGTGGCTTCAATAGGAGCCACAAATTGTATTATGGGATCAGAACCATATTCCAATAATCCAGTGATAGTTTCAATAATTAAAATTTTAGGTGGAAGGTGGGTAGGGAGTCCTGCGAACTGAACCACAAGAGTGATATCAGTGGGCAACTGGTTTACAAGTAGTTGGGAGGGGGTGTCCTGGAACACCAAGTGGATGGTAGCTGCTACTGAAGCGTCAGCTTTCACTTGAGAAGCCAAGATCAAAATACCCCTTGAAGGGGCGGAAGTCAATGAAGCCTGAAGGCTGCATAACAGCCTGGGCTAATTTGATGATGGCTTTATTTGATTAGAAGAACAACTTACCATATTCAACCCAAAGGCCAAATTGCATGTTGCTCTGGGGGAGCACAAGGGGGCAGCGTGGCACTGCCTAGGTTTGGGCGAGATGTAAGACTAAGTCCTTAGGTGGTACATAGTATGCTGAAGAATTTAGAGTGCTAGCTGATCCAGCCCAATAATGTTTTGCAATGGCCAAAAACATTAGGGGGTGGTGCACCACTGCCCTATGTGGGGGAAGCAGGCGTCAAACGCATTGACATAGGAAACTTGAATAGGGCGATGATGAGTGGAGCTGTTTTTACTAAATTTCAAACTATGATTTAACCAAAAGTGAGATAATTGAGAGAGAGAGTCCTGTTTAAACCTGAATTGTATACCTAGGATAAGCAATCTATCTTTGCTTAAGCAATCCTAAAAGTTATTATAGATTGTATCTAGAGAAGTCTTTACATTTTATATTTCCTCTTGACTTGAATCATCTGCTTTATAAAAGGTTACATACATGGTTATAATGTGGCATATATTTAAATTTGAATTTATTGCGGGGAAGGCCAACCATGGGACGGACACTTCCAAAATTGACCTGACTGAGACACCACTAGTAACAGGAAGGCACCCCAGAGAAGCGATGCTATCTCTTGTTGCCAGCGGGAACGCCACTTATGGGGAAGGGGAGGGAACGCGTGAAGGGGCTGTAGCCACAATTGAACACGTGTGGAGGAAGGGGTCTGATTTGATAAACCAAACTGGGAACCAGGAGGATACCAGCTGTCAGCGGCGCGGTGGGAGGTATCCAAACATCCACACTTGAAAGTGGTCCACCAAATGAGACCAGAATCTGTGGACAGCTTCTGGGAGGGTGGGGATGGAGCCTGCGATGGCATCCAAGACAATCGTATGGATGGTCCACATGGCGATTGCAACCACAAGAGCATGGAGGGAGGGTGGAAGGGGGAGTCCATTGATAAAGCAAACATATCTCTTGACAAACTGAAGGGATGTGTCCGATCCTGTCAAAGTAGACGTTGAACTTCGCGCCATATCACTTTAGAGGTAGGACACTTCTCCAGGCGGTGGAACAGCGTTCTGTACTGGCCACACACGACGCATGATGAGTGTAAAGCGTTAGAGCGCTCAGCCATTCGGTACACCCGCCTCAGGCAGCGCCACACATGGGAATGGATTTGAGGCTGCAACAGAGGGTGGTGTGCATATTTTCAAATAGTCTTCTGGGTCTCAATGGAGTAAGGGATGTCCATCATGTCCAGGTAGTCCACCCTGGATAGGACATGGGGCCGTGTGGGGATCACGCCATCTTGGATGGGTAGCCCCTGTACCTCTTGTGTGAACTGAGGTGAGGGACAGCCTCTTCAGGTTGTATGTCCGCTATTATGAATTCTCCACTCAGCGCTCCGCATGGAGAGGAGGATTCGTTTGTAATGGGTTTTAGTACCGTGAGGACCTGTGGCCGATAGGCGTGAAGCCAGTTATTTCATCAGGGAGTGGGGGTTCGATGGATTGTTGAGGCTCAAGGCGCGGGAGAAGTTGGAGCAGGCTGCGCGGGACCAGTGTTGGGGGGGGAGTGTAGGGGCGGTGACAGCCGCAATCCAGGTACCCAAGATCTTGGCCGCATGGGCTCTGAAGTCAAGCAGGCCCATGCCACCATGCTGATGAGGGCCAAACATGACTTCTAACCATACTGGTGGAGGGCGGCCTGACCATAGCCATCCTTGCATCAGGGCATGCAAGGATTTGAAGAAGCTTGGGGAGAAGGGGATGGCGTGGGCTCCAAACCAGACTTTGGAGAGGAGCATAAAGTTGGCCAAAACGACCCTGCCAGTAAGGGAAGTAGGGTGGGCTCTGAGGGAGGCGATGCACTTCATCACGCTGTCTAGAATATGACTCTCCATTACTGCTGATGTGTATCCGCCTGCCTCCACCCACATTCCCAGATGGTGGACCATCCCTATGGTAGGGCGTGGCACAAAGGGGAGCACCAGTGGGGCGGTGTGGGGTGAGCTGGGAGGGCGAGCGCGTGTGTGAGCAGATGGGCCATGCTGGGCTCTCGTTGCAGGGCCCAGCAGTTTTGATATAACCAAGGAGGATGATTTCGGTTTTGGAGGCGTTCAGTGCCGCATTGCTTACCCGGGAATATTCCTGGATGAGAGCTTTAGGCGCGCGTGCATCTTTATTATTAGACACCCCAACCACACAGTCATCTGCAAATGCCATCATCTTGACTGGGGCTTGGCCTGGCACATGGACCCCAGTGAGTTGGGCATTCACATTTCGAAGTAGTGGGTCAAGGCTGAAGTTGTATAGGAGTGGGCTAAGGGGGTCCCCTTGTCGCAAGCCCCTTTGAGGGCGGACTACTTCCATTAGGAAGCCAGGGCCACGTACTGCCATAGTTGCAGATTCTGTAAGCAGCATCACCCAGTTAATGAAGCGAGGGGGTAAGTGGAATTGATGGAGGCAGGCCCTGAGGTATTCCCAGTTTATTCTATCATAGGCCTTCTGTTGGTCCAAGAATGCAAGTGCCCCAGAGGCTGTGGACTGGCACGCGTTGGCCACAGAGTTCACATTGTCCCAAATTGACCTTCTGGGTATGAAACTGAATTGTTCTGGGGAGATGGTGGCAGATGCTACAATCCCTAAACAGTTAGCCATGATTTTTGTTAAAATTTTTTATCCGTGTTAGTTAAAGAAATGGGGCGCTAGTTGGCTAAGTCTAGCTTGTCCCCTTTCTTGAAGAGTGTGACAGTAAAGGCTCTCTTGTCCTCCTGGCAGGAGGCGCATTTCCAAAAGGCTCTGGTTAAGTGAGGCCAACAGTAGTGGGGATATATATTTGAAGTACTTT
This sequence comes from Massospora cicadina, assembly GCA_022478985.1. Lineage (NCBI taxonomy): Eukaryota > Fungi > Entomophthoromycota > Entomophthoromycetes > Entomophthorales > Entomophthoraceae > Massospora > Massospora cicadina. The sequence continues at coordinate 18,460 of JAKSZP010014503.1, forward strand.
TTGTAGAATTCATATGGAATGCTATCTGGGCCTGAGCATTTTTGGTTTGGTGCACCGCGAATGGCTGTCCATAATTCGTTCAGAGTAATCAAATTCATTATTTCTGGGTATCGGAAAATGGTGCAGATGTGGGCTCAGTTGAGAAATTCTGCCACTTCAGTCAGCTGAATTAGATTGGATTGGTACAACTTGGAGTAATACTTTTGCGTTTCAATTGCCACTTCAGCTGGCGTATCCACAATGGAATCATCCAATCTTCACATCTGTGTGCAGGCCACACTCTGGCGTGGTGCGAAAATTTTTAAAAAAATATGCGGTGCACTTGTCACCTTTTGTGATGCATTTGGCCCTGTACTGAACATAAACCCGATGCTTGTGTTGCCTTTTGAGCGCATTGAGGTGGGTGGCTGCCTCCGCCCACTTCCAGCCCCATGCAGAGCTGTATCCTGTAGCTGGGATGTTGGACTCCAGGTATGCCAACTCTGCCAGAGCGCGCGAAATGACAGCCAATGTGGCTCATGAGCATCTGGAGGAGAGGTGGCGAGTGTGGCGGATTGTATCTTCTTTGAAAGTTGCCCATGTGGAAATGGGGTCCGCACAAAACAGTGCAACAAACTCTTTTGCCAAAGTTGCTGATTCCACCAATGTGAAAAATCCTGGTGATGCGAGCTCGGGGGGCAGATTTTGTACCAATGTGGGGCCTTAGCAGTTGTGACAGGTAGGTGGTAGGTTATCAAGACTAGTTGATAGTCGGAGAATTCCATTTTTGTTGTTTTAAAGTGAAATATGTGGGGTTGGAATTTCGCCAGCATAAGAATAAGGTTGATGCGGGACATGGACCTTAATTGGCCATTGTGGACATGGGGGCGCATCATGTTCTCAAGCAGCGGGGCTTGCCACAGCAGTGCATCCATTAACCCAAGGGTGGCCTTTAGAATGTGAAGTTCAATGTGGCCCTGGGGGGCATGTGAGGAGGAAGGCCACCGGTCCGTTGGAGTGTTTAGCCAACAGTTCATGTCACTGACTATGAAAGGGTCTGGGGGTAGCGGGAGGGATTTGACCAATAAGAAAATTTTCTGACACTCTCATGCACCGTTTGGGGCATAGATGTTGACAATAGTATGTACCATGTCAGCCCACGAGAAAGTGACAATGAGGACTTGGCCATTGAGGAAGGTTTCTGACAATAAAAATTTGAAAAAATTATTTTTCCAAATTAGCACCCCACAGTGCTTTGACCAAAAAGATAGGGATGGGAGGAGCATTGTTTTCCAAGCCTCCTTGGAACCTCGCTGACAGTGGGACTCCTGGATGGCCAGGATATCCACAGGTAACTTTTGTTATAAAAATTTTAGTTTCCTAGCCCGGGATGGCGAGCCTTGAGTCTGGTAATATTCAACATCCCTAAAGTGAAGGTTTCCCCATCACATCTTAGGTGCAAGGGGGTGGGCACCTGGGCCCACTAGCCTCCTCTAGATCCCCATGGGCCTTCATGGCAGCGCGGGTGTTTGCAGTAATGCTATCAGTAGTTTTGTTGATTTTAACAGAAAGGTTTGCTTGTCTTTTGCCTTCACTTTTTGTTTCCCCGACGTCAGACAAATTTTTTGTGTTGCGGATGAGTTTGATGCACCGTTGAGTGGGTCAAAAATAAATTCAGGTAGGATGGGCCCCAAGTCAGTTTCAACCAGAGCTTGGTTGCAATAATTGGGTGAGATTGAGTCCCCCATTGGATCCTCAGATTGGGTGGCCCAATTGGCATGGGCTTCCCAATCTGAATGGTTGATGGATTCCCAATTTGCTTCCGCCACAAAGGTTTCAGAAGTCCTCCTGGCGTTGGGAGCATGGGATAGTGGTGGTGACTTTGGCCGCTTCCTTGGCCGTGGCCCTGCGGGCCTGCTTGGCCTTCTTCCACTCTTGTGAGGAAATAGGATTTACCAGTAGGTAGCAACCTTGTGCTCCCCACAGGAAAGCCTCTTTGGTGCTTACAGTTGGTTCGTAGTGTGCCTCTCCACTGGCCGTGGCCACTGAGGGGTGCTCTTGGAATGTGATGCCCTCCTTGATGGGGCATGCGTGCGCCTTATGGCTGAACGCATCACAGTGGGTGCAGATGGGGGTGGGCTATCCACGATTATCCAGAAAGGGTTGGTGGTATGCCCTTTGTTATTAATAAAAGTGGAGTGCAGGATCTGGGTTAGGTCCTTCGCAATCTCCTCAGTTAGGGTCAGAACTGTGATGGCTTTGCCAGTGCACAGGGTTGGCATCAGCGTAAAGTGTTGCATTTCAAAAGATTGTATTTTGCCATAGACGGTGAGACCATCTTTCAGGTGTTGCTCCAAAATGTCACGATTTACTGTAGTAGGCAAAAAGTCAAACGTGAGGAAAATTTGGTTGGATTTTGTCCATCTAGTGCATTTTCTTTTGATGACCCGTTGCCCTTTGGGGAGGTTGATCACTATGCGCACCGCAGCAGCCTCATCTGCTGGCTCTTTCGTTAAAACCTAGGTCCAGACAACCATGTGACATGGAGTGAGGTGCGACGTACACTGCAGTCAGGAAAAAAGTGTGCACATCCCCACAAAATTTTTCCCATAAAGCCGTTTGTTGAATGTACAGAAACACGCGGACTCCATATTCCACCAACAAAAGTGGCTGGGAGTGCGGCGTATTGATGTACTGGTTGCATTGTGCTTGCCAAGCGAGGATTTCTGGGGAGATAGTGACCACCAGTTTTTTTAAAAAAATTTCTATTTTGCCAGTTTCTCCGGGGCGTTTTTGAATGTTTGAGGCTGCAGGTCTCCCACCTGCTCCTCTTACCTTACTTGCCCAACTGCTCCCTGAAATGGACGCAGACTAATCTCCTCTATGAGATTATCAAACTAGATTCAGACTTGAATTGAATGGGTTGCAAAAGTGATTGCAACGAGAGAGAAAAGTTTATAATGTGGCATATAGTACTTTGCAGTTTTAGTACTAAGCAATCTCTATGTATGTCATATTGCAACAAATTTTATCTTATAATTATCAACCAAAACACAAAACTTGAGAAGCTTTAAAACTAAAGGGCTTGAGATTAATTGTTGCATCATGATTTTAAAATTTAACTACTATATCTACTAAAGGTAACTAATCTTTCCCGTTGCAATCACTAATTCAACTAATTCTATTCAAGACAGTTAAATTTTGATGATCTGCACAGGGAGATTAGTATGCATCCAGTGTCAAGTAAGGGTTAGGTAATCGTGATGAAAGGCACAGGGTCAGTGTTTGCATCACCCAAAGTTAGAAAACGCCCTGGAGATACCAGTGGTTGTGAAAAAAATAAACCTCAGTAGGTATTTTGCTGAAAATTTGGAATGGCAAGCAAAGTGTAATCAGTACATCAAAATCTCCGCACTCACAGCCACTATTGTCAGTGGAATTTTGGTCCAATATTTTCTGGATATTAATTTAACAGCTCTTTGGAAGAAATTCTGCAGTAACATATGCACCCACTTTCCAGAAGTTGTGTATGTAGCACTGCACTTGATGACCTGCGGATGGTTGAACCTCAGGTTTGAAACAGCGCAAGCAGTGGATACTGCTGCATAGGTGCATGTTGTGGTCGATCTCCTGGGTGTTCAATGGGTGTTTAAAATCAAGTGCTCAAACTGGACGAAATAAAATCAAGACTTTGTCACTTTTGATTTTCTTCCCACAACCATTAAACATGAAGTCCTTGAGAGCCATCTCCAAGCAGGACTTCTTACTATAAGGGAATTTGCTCCTTTGAAATGCAAATTTTTTGCTTATTCCTAAACTCAGCACAGGTAATGCCATTGCGGTGATCACCCCATTCTCAGGGGTAGCTGAATATTTGACTCAGATTCCACACACCACTACTCTCAAGACTAATGGGCAACAAACTCAACCATTCTGTGTTACAGTTGACAGTGCACCACCCATCTGCATCATTGTCATGTGTTTGGCCACATGTTACACACTTGCCTCACCAGAGAGGAAATTATCCCAAAAGTGGATTATTCAGAAGCAATGGGAGCTTGCCACTGTGAGCCCACATCTGACTCTAATGTCACCTTCCCATGGTGAGACTAGGGGTGTTATATCCAGGTCAAACTTGTGTCCCCACAAGAATGGAAAAAGCCAAACAGCAACGCTGAGCGCAGGCTAAGGCATTGGCTATGGCGGCCTCCGCCATCCCCCTGCTCAGACTCAGGCCGATCAGGCTGAATTTTCTGCTTTGGTGGAATCCAAAATTCTCACCCAATCAGATTGATGAACCCAGCTTTTGTACCCACAAAATGCGCTTGGTACACACCTGCAGTATTCTGCACACCAAATGCAAGAAGATTTTCCAGCCCAGAATTAGGAAAGTATTTTGGGGAAGAATTGTTGGATAACCTCGATGGTGCATTACTAAGCCCCTGGTAGCTCAAAAAAATTGCAAAGATTAAAAAATAAAACAAAATCTAAAACCACAGCTAAAGCTGCCCTTTAAGATAGTACCTATACGCCTGGCAATACTCCCTCCTTGAATACTCACACCCTGAAAGCAAAGTCTGAGCTTGTGCGGCAACATGGAGTGGCAGGGCCTGAGTGTCCCTCTCCTCACTCCTAAGGAGTGATGGGTGTATCCTTCACAATAGGGATGCTGAACATCGCCAGACTCAAGGCCTCTTTAACCTGGGTTAATTCTGAGTTTCTTTAAAATTAATTTATCTGTGTACATACTTGAAATTCAGGAAACCTACTGTCTTTTTTTAGCACTAGGTGGTTCCAACCTAAGGGGGATACACCAATCTTCAGGTAACCCACTGTCTGCAAGGTGCTGAGGACACATGGGCAACCATGCTCTTCCTCTCCCAATCCTTTTGGTCATACACTGTGTGGTGCTTATATGGGTGAACCGCAATTTTAAATTTTTAGAAAAGAATAACCTTTCTTGATGGAGGTGTGCTAATCATGTCCTTTTCATGGGATGTCAAAATTCATATGATAGTTAATATCTATGCCCTAACCTGTGCACGGGTTCACTGGGAATTCCTCTTGGGCGTGACTTCTCTTCCCCTCTCCTCCTATTCCTTTTGGTTGGCGCCCTAAACAGTTGGGAAAGCCCAGCCACAAATGCTAGCCTTCTGCGACTGCCCCACCACAGTGGCACATTAAACTTTGTGTTATGAAAGCCACTTTGGGCCTGTTTGATAACCTCCCCCAATCAAGCGCCGTTATACCCACCATGTCACGTCCCAATGTGCACAACTGGCAGCTGATGCCTATGTCCCACATAGATTTCATCCTTGCCCCACTGATTTTTTGTCCCCAGATCTCACATTTCAATATGACAAAATAAATTTCTCTGACAAAGGGATGGCTCAGCATCATTTACTCTGTCGATCCTGGCGCCACAGGTGCCTAAATGGAGTGACTTTGTCCTGCCAATATCACATTATCCGCATTTTCAAGTTGGTTGGACACCACCACTTTAACACGGGAGTTTGCAACTCCTTTTTGAGCTTATCCCCTGTCGACCTGGTCAACATCCAAAGCAGCTACAATCTCCCAAGAATGCCATATCTCGTCGCAGCACTCTCAGGCTGCCTCAGCAGTCATTAAACGCACCCTGACAGAGGTAAACCAACTGGAGAATAATGTACCAGGGCAGGGTACAGACCTACTTGGGGTCATAAATGGGCTGAAGTATATGCCCATATTAACATGCTAATAAGACAACATAAACACTTAGTTTGTGTTCAATTCAAGGCAAAATATATAACGGCTGGTGACACGTGCTTTGCCAACTTTTTCCACCAATTTTCCACCCTGCGCAAAAACTTGGCCTGCACACAGGTGAGGCGTCTAGACAATTCCATTGCAGAAACGCCGGCTGAAGTTACTACTGAAGTTTAAAAATATTACTCCAATTTGTACAGGGCCATCCCAGTTGATCCTACCAAAATTAATAAATTTCTCACCGGCGCACACATCTGCACCATTTCCTGATATATGAAGCTGATGAATATAATAACCTGAGACAAACTTTGGTACATTGTTTGCAACGCACCGCGCAGGAATAGCCCAGGTCCAGATGAGATTGCATATGAGTTCTACAAAAAATGTTTTAATATTTATCCCCTCTAATACTAGCATCAATGAACAAATGTTTCTTAGAGACACGCCTCCTTCCTAGGGGCCAAGAGGCTTACATGGTAACGTTGTTTAAGAAGGGGTATAAGCTATATTTGGCAAACTGGCACCCTATTATCCTCATTAACACTGAGAGCTAAGTTACTAATTAAAATAATGGCTAGCCGCCTAGGGAAGTTGCCTCTGAGGTAATATCCCCTGAGAAATTTGGCTTTATCCCCAAGAGGTCAATCTGGGACAATACACACACCATGGCCAACGTCTGCCAATCTTCAGCTACTGGGGTGCTTGAGTTCTTAGACCAACAAAAAGCTTATGATAGGGTCAACTGGGACTACCTCAGGGCCTGCCTTCACCAGTTCCACCTCCTCCCACGTTTCATCAATTGTCAATGTTGCTCACAAAATCAGCCACAATGGCAGTGCAGGGCCCAGGTTTCCTCACTGATTCGGTCTGCCCTCAAAGAGGTCTCTGCCAAAGGGACCCTTTGGGCCCAATTTTATACAACTTCAGCCTTGACCTGCTTCTCTGCAGTGTTAATGAAAACATTTCTGATGTTCAGGTAAATGGCCAAGCACTGGTTATGATGCTTGTTTTGCTGACAATTGTGTGGTTGGGGTGTCTAGCAACCAGGATGCACGCGCATTGGAGTCCACTATCTGGGGGTACTCCAGGGTCAGTAACGCTGCCCTCAACACATCCAGAACCGAAATCATTCTCCTTGGTAGATCCTGAACCCGCTGGTCTCTGGCGTCCCTCAATCAGAGAGATCTAGATGCTCAGTCTCTTCTCAGCTTACCCAGGTGGCCATCCCAATTCACCCCTCTCATGCTCCCTTTTGTGTTCAGACCTACTGCTGTCCCAGTGTGCCACCTGGGAGTATGGCTTGAGGTGTGTGGGTACGCCACTTTGGTAATGGAGCACCACATATTAGCCAACGTTACAAATCGCATTGCATCCCTATGGGATCACCAGACCAGCCTGACAGGTAGAGTAGTGCTTTCCAACGCTATGCTCCTGTCAAAAGTATGGTTTGCAGCCCACTCCATCACCTTTCCCCCTCCTTCTTTTCTGCTTTATATGCCCTCATACAAGGGTGGCTTAATCTAGGTCGCCCTCCCCCAGTGTGACTGGAGGTCCTCTTTGGCCCACGCCAAAGTAATGGTATGGACCTGCTTAACTACGTGGCCCAAGCATCCAGGATCTTGGACACATGGATTGCTTCAGTAACCAACCCCACACTCCCAGCCAGCACTGGTTGCACGCAGAATGCTCCAACTTTGCCTGCACCCTTGACCTCCGCAACCCCACCCACACTAATTCTCTTCTTACCTATATGGCCTCCCACCCATCTGCCGCAGACCCACATAGGGCCCCTGCCCACTTTAAAAGGATTCTTTTTAATATAAAGAGCGCAGAATGGAGAATCAGCATTAGTGGTCATATTTTGCAGAGGGGTCACCTTACTCCTCATTTCAAATAGTATTTCCATGGGTAAGCCGTTCTGAACAATTTGGTACCCAGTTGTCCCCCTACCATGGCCCATGTGGACTACCTGGACATGTTGGACATCCTGTACTCCCTGGAAACCCGTAAAGACATCTGGAAGTACACCCACAGCCATCTTTTACAGCCACAGGTTCGTTCCCATGTGTGGCGCTGGATGAAGCAGGTATACCATACTTCAGAGTGGTTCAACGCTTCACATTCTTCATGTGTTATGTGTGACCAATATGGGACTTTGATCCACCACTTGAAGAGTGTCTGCCTCCACAAGCAATCTGGCACCAGGTTCAGAGTCTCTTTTTCCAGGAGCAAACACAAGCTTTCAGCCTATCCAAGGATATCTTCGCCTTTTCCTTGACTTCCTCCATCCATCCCTCCCTCCGCACCTTAGTTTGGCAATTGCTATGTGGAAAATACACATGGTTGTCCTTGACGCTATTTCAAACTCTACTCCCACCCTCTGGGAAGCTGTGCGTCACTACCATTCGCACCTTATTTACCACTTCCAAGCCTGGTTGTTTGGTCAATTGCCATTCTGCCAACAACAGTTTGTTTCACCCTGATTCCCTTTATGATTTCTCACCTTGGACCCTTTCCTTCATATGTGTTCAAGAGTGGCGCAAGCCTCTTCTAACATTACCCCTCTTCCTTCCATTGGCGTTCCCACTGGCAACAGGAGGCATCTTTAGCTCCTCTGGGGTGCCTCTCACGTACCTTGGTTCTTGGTAGTTGTTACATATCAGAAGTGTCCATCACATGGTCAGCCTTCCTCAAATAAATTTGTATATCTACTAAAGGATAGAGAGCTCCTATAGTGATAGAAGTATCAAGTGGTAACTGAATATTACAACGGACATATTTTAGCTGAAATAATAATTTTTTAAGGCTAACTAAATCTGCATGCTAGCTAAAGTTTTATAGTCTTTATTAGAGCACATTAAATCTGATAGAGACAAATAGAATAAGTAATTTTTACACATATCAGTAGCATATGAAAAAAACTGGAGATTATCAATTAGTTATGTAATTATCCTCTTACACTTATCTTTAGTAATGTGATATTCAACCTCATATCCATGCAAATCAATATAAGAGTAGGCATTCTGGTCAGCATGCAGGTTCTAATGGACATGAATCAGATAAGTTTCAAGATATATATAATTAAGGCCTATAAGCAGCCTACAAATATAAGTCTAAAATATAAATTCTAGCAATTGTAAGAGAATGAGCATTTAAGAGTAAAGCTACTTAATTCTGTTATAGCTACTATTATAAGAGACTAGAAGAATCTAAGGCTATGAACAGATAATTTTCACACATTATTAATATGGTAGTAGATTTAGACACCTTATAAAATAGATGTAGCTATAGTATAATCAAACATAGAATTTTCTTGTAGCTTCATTTTGTATTTATTCAGGGAAGGTCGACCATGGGACAAGCACTTCTGATATAGTGAGGGAACTAATGAAACTTGACAATTAAAAACACCCCAGAGGGTTCAAGGCCCCTCTTGTTGTCTCCAGGATCACCAAGATTAGGACGGTAGGGAAGGGGAGTTATGCTGGCTTATTCTTGGATGCAGCATGTGTGAATGAAAGGATCAAACTTTAGGAACCATATGGGGAGCCATGTGTTGATTGTCCTTCTGTTATGGGGGGTCATATGTCCAAACAGCTATGCTTGGAAATGTTTTGATATATGGCTGTGGAAGCGATGGATGGCTTCTTGGATTGTGGGCGCTGCTCCTGTGAACGATTCCAGTACCATTGTGTGTATCGTCCATAGTGTTATTGCTACTATTAACGCCCTGAGAGATGGGTGGATAGGAGAGTCCATGTTTTTAGCGAACATGTTCCTTGCTAGGCTGAATGGTTGTCCGTTTTCTTGGCGGAATAGGCGCATGGCCTCTTTCTATACAGCCACTGATGTTGGGCATTGTTCTAAACGGTGAGCTAGGCTTCCATACTGACCACATATTGTACATGAGGTGTAAGTGGCATTTGACCGTTCAGCTGTGCGGTATACTCTCCTCATGCACCTCCATACATGTGCTCTTATCCTGGGCTGGAGTAGAGGGTGATGTGTGTATCTCCATACTCTTCTTTGAGTCTCCAGGTTGTAGGGTATGTCCATATGGTCCAAGTAATCTATCCTGGTTATGGTACTTGGGCTTTTGCTTATTATATTGTCTGTGACTATTTGATCATTGATTTCCTGTCTGTGAGTTAGCCTTGGGCGTCCTCAGTGACTGGTTTGATTGTTTATGTGGATCCGCCATGTCGCTCTTTTCATGGCTAGGAGTATTCGTTTGAAATGTGCAGGAGTGCCGTGTGGTCCTGCAGCTGTAGGATGGGATGCCAGATACTTGATTAATGTGTTTGGGTGTTCTGGGTTCTTAATTGGAGTGCTCGTGTGAAGTTATATCTTGCTGTTCTGGCCCAGTGTGTATCTGGAAGATCTGGGTTAGTCATCTGAGCTATCCAGGATCCTAGTATATGGGTCACTTGCTCTACGTAATTAGTAAGCCCCATACCTCCATTCCTTCTTGATCCAAATGGGTTTTCGAGGCGTACAGGGGGGTTGTGGTTTGACCATAGCCATCATTGTAATAGGGCGTGAATTTTTTTGAAGAAGGATGGTGAGAAAGCGATTGCATGGGCCGCGAACCATATGATTGATAGAATCATAGAGTTGACTACCATGACCCTTCCTGTTAGACCTGTTTGGTTTCCATGTAAGGAGTCAATGCGTTTTGTTATTTTGTCTAGAAGTTGATTTTTCATCATGGAGTTGGCGTAACCTCCTGCTTCCAACCATACTCCCAAGTGACGAACAGGACCAGCTGTTGGCTTGGTGGTGAATGGAAGTTTCAGTGAGGTCTTTGATAATTTTCGCCTCCTATGCCTAGAAAGGAGTCTTGGTGTTGTGTCAGTTTGTTGGTTCTGGTTAGATGGCATCCACTGGGTCTGATACTTTCCCAGGAGTATAATTTCCGTTTTCTCAGTGTTAAGTGATGTGTTACTTATGGCTGAATAGTCTTGTATTATCTTCTCAATTCTGCAAGCGTCCTGATTGTTGGATATGCCCACCACACAATCATCAGTGAAGGCCATCATTCTGACTGGTGGTTAGCCCTTGACGTTGATTCCCTTGAGAAGTGTGTTTGTTTTTGGATTAAGGGGTCTAAGATTAAATTGTAGAGTAGAGGGCTTAAGGGGTCTCCTTGTTTGAGTCCTCTCTGTGGGATGACTGGGTTGGTTAATAAGCCTGCTCCCCGCACAGCCATGGTAGCAGACTCTGTAAACAACATTACCCAGTTTATAAATCTATTTAGAGATTGAATTTTTGAAGGCAGGCCCTAAGATATGTCCAGTTCACCCTGTCATATGCCTTTTGTTGGTCTAAAAAGACAAGTGCTCCAGAGGTTTTGGACTGGCAAACATTTGCAACTGTGTGGATGTTATTCCATATGGATCTTCTTGGAACAAATCCATATTATGATGGGGATATCGCATCAGTTGCAATTTCTCCTAGTCGTTTGGCCATAATTTTTGTGAAAAATTTTGTATCTGTGTTGGTTAGGGAAATTGGGCGCCAGTTGGAGAGGTCTAGTCTGTATCCTTTCTTGAATAAAGTGACCATGTAGGCTTCTTTGCCTTCAGGTAGGAGGCATGTTTCCATAATACACTTGTTCATTGAAGCTAGAAGAATGTTAGAGATGTTAATAAAATATTTTATGTAAAATTCATAGGGAATCCCATCAGTTCCAGAGCATTTCCCTCTTGGTGCACCGCGTACTACTTCACATAATTCCTTGCACAATATTAGGTTGATTAAATTTTATTTTGGGCCGCGGTGTCAATATGTGTGCCTCTAAGGAATTTTTCAATTTTTTTCTGGTTTGACTGGCTCAGATTTATACAATTTTATATAAAACCTGTGCACTTCAGTTGTGACTTCTTTGGGTGTTTCTGCTATGGATTTGTCCAGTCAACGGACCTGTGTGCAAGCTATTATATTTTTCCAGGCGTGGAATTGGCAGAAAAGTAGCTTGAGCAAGTTCCTCCATCTCTTATGTTTTTACCTTTATATTGAACTCCAACTCGGTGTTGGTGTTCGTGGATCAGGTGTTTAGCCAAGCAGAAACCTCCACCCATTTGCGACCCCATCCAGGGCTGTATCCCATGTTTGGTATGTTGTTTTCTAGATGGCCAATTTCAGCCAAGGTGTGTTTAATTTTTTTTTAGTACTAGATGGTCCCAACCCAAGGGGGGGGGGGGATTCATCGATGTTTATTGAATTACGCCTGGGCTCCTAAGAGCCTGAGGCGAGGGAAGGGGAGGGAGGAGGCATCGAGAAAGGGAGGGGGTTTGCGCGCCAGAGCCGTGCTGCAGTGACAACTGAGCGGGGAGGGTTGGCGACATAGTGCAGACCTTCAGGGCCATCTCAAAGTGTACCTGAAAGTGGGTGATCATGTGTGGAAGGGTCCACACCTGCTGGTCAAAGGCAGCACGAAGGAAGGAGTTATGGATGGTCCAGATGGCTGTGGCATAGGCGAGGACACGGAGGGGTCGGTGGCAACCAGGCAATGTCTGCTCAAACATGAGGTCTTGCACAGGGTGTCCAGACCAGGGCTGAGCATGGAGGAGCGCGCGGGCCTTTGGCCAAAATGCGGCGACACCTGGACAGGTGAAAAAACGATGGAGGTGGGAGTCAATAGGCTCCACACAGCGGGGGCAGCTTCGGTGCTGGAAGGTAGGGCCAGTCCGGTCCCCTGTCCTGTATGAACAGTGGAGCACTCTCCATAAGGTGTTGGACACCTTTGCTGACAGGATGGGGTGATAGACGTCCTTCCACAATTCCTTAAGGTCAAATCTCACGGAGGGAGGGAGGAGCTCAAGGAGTCTTGGGCGGATGGGAGGACGATCTTGGGGGTTGAGGCGAGTTGTGACAACTTGTCCATTGTGCACAATTGCATGGCGACGTGGGCTGAGGCCAGGGCCTTCCCTTCTGTATGGGAAGGCATGGTGGATCCGCGCGCCTACTCGTTTCAGGGCAAGGAGAGCCTGGTTCCAGTAGGGGGATGAGGATGGTTTTAGGCGATGGCCTGGGTGGTTTGTGAGCCACTCCCCTAATGAGGTCAGAGATGCTCTAGGAAGACCCAGAGCTGCTGACACTGACTGGCGGAGGGCGGGCGCCCATTGGGGCATGGGGGTCGCGTCCCAGCAGACAATCGGCCATAGGAACTTCAGGAAGATTGTGGTGGCGTGGGATCGCGTGTCCAGAAGCCCTAGGCCCCCTTCATTACAGGGTCGGGCAATGGTTGAGAGGGCTATTGGTGGATGGTTTGAGCCCCAGATCCAACAGCGGAGGAGTACATTGAGCCGCGTATAAAAGGCATCTGTGAATGGGCAGACGTGCGCTAGGAACCAGACTTTGGAGAGGAGGAACACATTGGCCATCAGAGCTCGACCCTGGGGGTGATGTGCCGCCGGTTCCAGCTGGCAATCCTGGAGTTAACTGCTGCAAGGAGCAAGTCCTCATTGTCTTTTAGCGCAACTCCTTGTTGGTTGGTGAGAACGCCCAGGTGACGGAAGGTACCGCGCTCAGGTTCAATACCAAATGGTGGGGGGAAGGTGGGGGAGCCGACCTGTACAACTGTTGTCTTGGAGGTGTTGACCATGGCGTTGGACGCCTTGGTGTACCTCTCAATGGTCACAGCAGCGAGGGCAACATCCCCAGGGCAGCCAAATGCAATGGCAGTGTCATCTGCAAATGCCATGGTGCGTGTGGGGGCTTTACCTGGGACCAGAATCCCTGTTAGCTTGTCCTGTAAGGAGGCCAAGAGGGGGTCAAGGGTGATGTTAAAAAGGATAGGGCTCAGGGGGTCCCCTTGCCGGAGACCTTGTCCAACTGGTACTGCCACTGTAAAACCCATTGGCGCCAGAACTCTGGTGTGGAGCTGGTCATAGAGCGATGATATCCAGCGCCTAGCTGCGGGTGGGAGATGGAAGCGGGCCAGGGAAGCATCAATATACTTCCAGGCTACCCGATCATATGCTTTCTCCATATCCAGAAGAGCCACAAAGCCATTCACCTTACGAGAGTTAGCAGTCAAAGTCACGTGAAGGTCATTATAGTTGTCCCATAACGACCTCCCCGGAATAAAACCGTACTGGGATGGGGAGAGGCGAGGTGACACCCATTTGGTGATGCGGTTGGCCAGAAGCTTCGTGAAGAGCTTGTGGTCTGTGTTGATCAACGCTATGGGGCGCCAGTTCGCCAGGTTCTCACGGTCTGACTTCTTGTGAATGAGGGTCGTGATTGAGCCTCTGGAGTCGGGGAGGACCTCGCCATTCACCAAGAGTGCAGCGAAGAGGTCGCGGAGGGTTCTGGCTATCACTGCAGGTTCCAGAAGGTACACCTCAAAGGGTATTCCATCTGGGCCTGGGGCTTTAAGCCGTGGGGATTTCAGAAGGGTTTCCATCACCTCCTGGATGGAAATAGGCGCCAGTAGAGCCTCATCAGCCTGTGGGTCAATGGGCGGCTCTGGAGCCCGCCACAGGAAGTCTTGGATGTCCGATGGGTCCACCTGGGTGGCATGGAAGAGGCTGGAGTAGAAGCGGTGTAGTTCCTGCGTGATTTTCTCCTTATCTGAAGTGGTTGTAGTGCCAATTTTCAGTGCAGTAATATCCTGCGCTGTTGACCGGGCTTTCTGTTTCTGAAAGAAGAAGCGGGTGGGGCGTTCCCATTGAGCATAGTAACGAGATGTTGTAAAGTTTGCTGCCCGTTCTTCCTGCAGTGTGAGCTCCAAGCGGAGTGCTTCCTGCGCCGCTTCCCAGTCTTCCAACCATCTGGGAGAGGGCGAAGGCTGGCAGTTTCGCTCTAGATGTCTGATTCTGGCTTCCGCCCTTTTGACTCTGGCGCGAGCTGCAGTCATCTGGGCTTTGGCACAGTTGTAAGCAACGCGGGTGATGCCCTCCTTGGTCACCGCCCATCTAGCCTTGTGGTCAAGCAGGTGGGGTGGGGTGGGGGAGGTGAGAGTCTCTCGGATGGTCATAGACAGCTTCTCCTTAGTGAAGGGGTTGTTGAGAAGAGCTGGGGCAACCCTAGGCCAGAACCTACGCGACGGTCTAAGTGTGGTGGTGAGGACAACGGTGAGTGACCTGTGATCACTCAGATGGTTGTCACGAGAGATGGGAGAGGAGACGCGGCCAATTAGCAGGGGGCCAATCAGTGCCATATCTATGCGTGACGCTGACTGGAAAGCTCCTCCATCATACTGGATCCTAGTCATGCAACCTAGGCCAGACGCGGAGGGTGGAAGCGCATCTATAAAGCCACTCAGGCGAAGGAAATCCTGGAGGCGACTTGATCCAGGGCGTTCCTTTGCTGCAGGGGGGTAAGAGTCACGGACGCGACTTATGGTTGTGTTGAAATCTCCTAAGAGAACTGTATTCCGTGGGAGATTGAGTTGGAGGAGCTCTTCCAAGAGCCGATTTTGCTCCTGACCTGCATTAGGCAGGTAGATGCTTGCAGCGAAGAAGGAGAAGTCAGGAGTGGTGAGTTTGGCCAGTATGAGGCGGCCACCTAGATATTGTGAAAAAGAATGGGTTTTAACCCGGGGATTCAAAACAATAAGGGCGGCATGGTTTGTCCAGAAGGAGTTGCCTCCAAACTGTTCATTCCATGCAGATTGTTCGTGGGGGAGGATATGGGGCTCCTGGACAGCAGCGATGTCAATTTGTGCTGACCTGAAGTTTCGGAGGAGGCGGGCTCTCCGCTTAAAGTCCCGCAACCCATTTGCGTTGATGGATTGCAGGGCCAGGGTGCTGCCATGGGGACTCATAGCTGTTCCCCTCCATGTCCTGGGGGTTGCCAGCGCTTAAACCTGCTGCTGTGAGGCGGCTAGTTTTGAGTCCTTTAGCTTGACTATTAGCTGCAATCCGTGAGGAGCGTCGAGGGTTCTGAGGGGAAGGAGAGGGTGGGGGGCGGAGGACCCAGTAAGCCAGCCTAGGATGCTGCCCCGCTCCGTTGCAGGGGAAGGACCTGAGGGTGCTCAATGGTGACCTCCGCGGTGTCCCCATTTGATGAGTCTGAGTCCATATTCACTTCCTCCAACACTGCAAAGGATCCGCGCGAAATGGACTGTGGGGTTGGGGTAGGACTCTTTGAGGTGGCACTTCTACTGCAGGCCGCGAGTTGCCAGTCCATGCTGGTGGGCATAGCTCCATTGGGAGCTGAGGGCTGATGCGATAAATCGCTGGTGGGGGTTGGTGGGGGTGCCGCGGAGCCCTGAGTGGGGGTGGCTGACGAGGGGCACCCTGTGGGAGATGCCTTGCGCTTGGTGAGAGAGGGAGTTGACTCTGGGAGATTGGAGGGGGTGCCCATTGGAAGGGGGCATGAGCGCGAAGGTATCCCACACCAATAGTGGGGTTAGCTGTTTCAACTGCTAGGCGTAAGGCCTCAGGGGACAGGTCTTGAACAGGAACCCATTGTGTGGGTTGTGGAATTGCTGCTGCAGCCATGTGGGATCGTTTTTGGCCTGGTTTAGGCCCCTGGGTGGTGGCTAAGAGGGCTTGTTTTCGAGCTGTGCAGCCACTATACAAGTGTCCAAGGGCGTTACACCATGAACACCGGGGGCGCGCCTGATCAGGGTCGACAAAAAAGATCTCAGGGCATGCCCCAACTACCGCCACACGAGGAATAACCTCAATGTTACGGGATACAGTGGGGGAGGGGATGAATGACGCCCTAGCAGTGCGAGCTCTTTGAGTGGGAGCATAGTAAGAGGGGACGCTAAAGTCCACTGAAAGAACAGACCCAAACTCCATTAAACCACGATGGAGTGCCAGTTTAAGAGACTCAGGATCAACAGTCGTTGGTAGGTTGGAAAAAGTAACCCATGAAATTTTCTCCAGGTGAGAGCGTGTGCGGGAGATGCGAAGAGATCCGCGTGGAATAATGACCTGGAGGGTGGCAGCATGGTCAGCAAGGGCAGCTTCAGTGAATCCCACATCGATGTAGTGGCCCTCCACTGATTCATGGATGGTGGTGTTAATAGGGAATGTCTCCGCAATCGCTGCAAAGTATGAGAAGTAATCCTCTGTATAGAATTCAACAGGGTTATGCCCATAATAAAGGCGAATTGCGTGGGAGGAGGTTTTTGCCACGCCCCAGTGGCTCCTTTGGTGCGTTTGTGTTTGCTTTGGGCTGCAATTGCAGGTTGAGTGTGAGCTGGTGGTTTGGACAAGTTTGCGGAGTTCCCTTGTTTCTGGAATGTTACAGCAGTTGCTGGCATCATATTAAATTGAGGGGCGGTTTGTTGGGCCTCGCTAAATTGGGGAGGCCCATCCAGATTGGAATTAACTCCAGCCAGTTGGGAGGAGGGAGATGTTTCATCACCATCCCAATCTATTTGGGTAAATTCAGCCCGAGTATTTGCTGTGATTTCGTGGGCAAAACTCACTGGCTGATTGGTGAATTGGTCGTTTTCAGCATATTGAGATAAAGTGCCGACTTGAGAAGTGCCGATTATGGGGTTTAAATGGGATGGGTGAGATTGGAACTGGTGTGAAGTTCCAAAATCTGAACCATTTAAATCCCCATTGGGAAGAGTAGATTGTCCCAATTTGGTGCTTAGTGAACCAGAATGTGCGGCTAATCCAACCTTACATCCGAGGGTTTGGGGGCCAGGTGATTGTTGGGCCTCGCTAAATTGGGGAGTCCCATCCAGATTGGAATTAACTCCAGCCAATTGGGAGGAGGGAGATGTTTCATCACCATCCCAATCTATTTGGGTAAATTCAGCCCGAGTGTTTGCTGTGATTTCGTGGGCAAAACTCATTGGCTGATTAGTGAATTGGTCGTTTTCAGCATATTGAGATAAAGTGCCGACTTGAGAAGTGCCAATTACGGGGTTTAAATGGGACGGGTGAGATTGGAACTGGTGTGAAGTTCCAAAATCCGAACCATTTGAATCCTCATTGGGAAGAGTAGATTGTCCCAATTTGGTGCTTAGTGAACCAGAATGTGCGGCTAATCCAACCTTACATCTGAGGATTTGGGGGCCAGGTAGCTGGGTATCGCCCCTCATGGAGGGAGCCAGAAACACGGCATCAGCAATAATAGATGGGGCTGAATTAGCTGACACAATGGGGGAGGTGAATGTCTGGATGGGCTGAGTTGCATTCAACTGAGCAGACGCCATTAAAACAGCGTGGGTGATGGCCTCCTTGGTTGGAGGGGGCCCAGCGGGTTGGTGGGAGGCAGCACACACAGAGCTGTTAGGCGTGCAGGTTGCAGAAGTGCGATCAGGTGAACTGGCGCTAGTTGGAGTAGCTCCAGGTTGGGGGGTGGTGCCTGCTTTCATGGCTGCTGCTTGAGAGCGGGTGATTCTGGTTGACCCTGAGGTGGGTAACCGAGGGTTGCTTCGTTTGGGGGTGGTGCTGGCTCGTTTGGCATAGCCTGCGGGTTCTTTTGCGGGGTTTCCCGCCATATTTGCTAATAGTTTTCGTAAATCTCTTTAGTGGAGCTAAATTTCAGGCTGAATTGATTTTCGAAAAGTGATGCTTAGCAGAAAAGCCAAGGTGTGTTTAATAATAGCTGAAACTGCCCCGTGTCTTCTAGATGATGTATGTTTAATTTGTTAGGTTGTTGATTTTGTGAAGTTTTCCCAGGTGGTTAGTGGGTCCAAGCAAAAAGGTGTTTTAAAATCCTGGGTTGAGGATATTTCCTCCATCCAGGATTGAAATTCCAAGTCAGCTAAACTTTCTGGGCGTATTCTGCACCATCTGGGTGCTTAGGTACTTGGTTCTGCCAGTTTGTGAGACACCAAAACAAGCTGATGGTCAGAAGATTCAATTTTTGTAGTTTTGAATTTTTGAATTTTATGACGGAAAATTATTGGTGCAAGTATTAAGTCTATCCTTGACATAGAGACAAGTGTATCATTGTGTACATGTGGGCGTGTCATGTTTTGTAGCAGGGGTTGCCTTTTTGGTAGTGGATCATATAGTCCCAGGGTGGCCTTTAGTACGCGGAGTTCCACTTGCCCTTATGGTATCTCTGTTGTGTATGACCATAAGTCCATATCTGGGTTAATCCAGCAGTTCATGTCTCCCATTATGAATTATTTTCCGGTAGATTTAGTTGTGTTAAGGCTGTAAAAAATTATCTTTGGTCATGTGCACCATTCAGGGCGTACACACTGGCTATTGTGTGCACTTCAGTGTGCCATGAGAAGGTTATGGCGAGTATGTGGCCATCCAGGAACAAATTTTTAATAGTAAACTTAAAGTTTTGGTTTTCTCATACTATCACCCCATAGTGTAGTGACCAAAATGATATTGTTGGGAGGAGCATTTTTTCCCATGCCTCCTCCTCTCCCTGTGGAAAGTGGGTTTCGTAGGAGACTCAATTTCTTGGCCTGGGACATTAAGGCCTTGAGTCCCACTATGTTCAGCATCCCTATCTCTACTGAGATGCCCGATGCACCTCAGGGGCGGTTATCAGGCCCCCCAGCCCTACTCCCTCACTCACATTGCTCTCCAATGCACCTGCGGAGAGCATAACCATGAGCAGGAGTTGGGGTGTATTCTGCCCCTTTCAACGCTGCAGTTCTCACTCCTCTCTTGGCTTTGCTTGGTTTCAATATATTATTGCAGTGCACTTATGTGCTTTTATTAGACACATTATTTTCTTGCACATTCTATTGTTGATTTTCCTTACCAATTGGGTTAAATTCTGCAATTTTGGGGGTGCTCTGAGCCCCAGTTTTGCTGTATTCATTTCCAAATTAGGTTCCACCAAATTCAATATGGTCAGATTGGGTGTTTGGTTTTTCATGGGATTTGATTGGATCATTGTTTCAAGTTCATCCATGTCTTCCTGGATCTGCTCCGGCAATATGGTTGATTCCACCAAGGCCTTTGCCTTGGCCATGGCCAGCTTGAGAGCCTGTTTGGCCGTTTTTTATTCTTTTGGGGAAATAGGGTCAATTATCTTATATTGCCCATGTTCTCCCCAGTTGAAGGCTTGTGTAGTATCCATGATTTTGGCATACTCTGAGTCATCTTCGCCTATTTCCTCCTCACAGAATTCCATTTCTCTCAGGCCTTCTTTTATGGGGCAAGCGTGAATCTTGTGCCTAAAGGCCCGGCAGTGGTTGCATATGGGGGTGCGCTTTCCACTGTTGCATGGAACAGCTGGGATTTTTTCCCATCAATTGTGAAGGATGCTATGTGAGGGATTTTTGTAATATCCTCTACTACATCCTGGTTTGGGGAAATAATTGCTATTGCCTTCCCAGTGCTAAGGGTCAGCATCAGCTGGAATCTTTGCATCTCGAATTGTTTGATTTCTCCATAGGCTTCCAAGCCTTCTTGGAGATGTCTTTTGACTACTGTGCGCGCCAGTATGGTCAGAAGATAATCAAAAATTATAAAAATGTCTTTTGATTCAGTCCAATGGGTGCATTTGGTCAGTACCAAATGCTGTCTGTCAGGAAGGTCAAGTACCACTCTGACCTTCGCTGCTTCATTCACTTCTTCCAAAGTTTCAAACCCAAGATCTACCCAACCTCTGCGGATAGTATGGGTTGTTAAGTACACTGCATGTGGGAAAAATTTATGTTGGGCTTCAAACTTTTCCCATATTGTCAGTATTTCTATGCCCAGGAAAACTCGTATTCTGTGTTCCTCCAATGATAGTGGTTGCAATTGGGATACTTCCATATAGCTGCAGTATTTTACCAAAAATTAATGAAACCCGCGGTGGCGCCACCTTGGGTTTTTTTTACTGAGATTTTCGTTTGTACCTGTGCGCTTGGTACCTTTGGGCAGTGCAGGTCTGGGTCCACTACCCTTTACTGCGTTTTCCCAGCTCTTTACTTTATTAATACTCATCTCACCTGGTAATGATTATAAAATTGTGCTGTTTGAACCAAATTGTATTACTAAAAGAATAGTAACTGGAAAGAAAAGTTTAGTAGCTTCATTTTACCTAAAGTAAATTTTAGACAACAATATAGATATTTTAGATATTATTATAACTATTATATGTTATCTCATTTAGATTATATATAGCAATGCAGTTATTGAGCTCTTTACTGACTTGATTCCTGATAAATTCAGGAAGGGTAATGTGGAGAGTTATAATTAAGTATAGGAGTGAAACTAGCTTTTTATGTTGAAATTGGAAGTGTGAAAAATGACATCAATATCTTCATAACCCTGATATCTTTATGCCCCAAACATGGCTGTTGGGATTGATAAGATTTGTGATAAATCAAATGAGCATTGACTGACGGATATTTCACAATATGTTCAAGAAACCACCCTTATGTCAGAACTGGCTAAAAATGCCATGAGTGATGGTCTATGAGCTGCTAAAGTCTTGAACTCCACTTTAATCTGCCAAGACAATTTCTAAAGATCTTGCCAGTTGGGGACACCTAAATCAACTGAACAATTGGGACTAAATGTGTCAAACAAATCCTTTGCATTCTGCTAGTTCACTCCAAAAATATCCATATTCTCTGTGACCCCAACCTCAACTAAATCTTTATAAGTAACTCTAAATCTAAAATTAAGGGGATTTTCATTTTTGTCCAGCTTTTAACCCAGTAAATACTAGTGGTAATTTCCAGTTAAAATAACAGAGATTTGTCATGGTACAGCTAAGCTGCCAAGAGATTGCCCTAGGGGCTTGATAATCTACTAGGTGATTGGACTGGGCTATCAATAACTAATAATTGCATAGCCTTTGAAGGACCCAACAGCAAAGTATTAATAAAAATTGACTTTGGCTTAAAGAAATACCAGTATATTGATCTTACAACTATAATTATTGATGTTCAAGGTACACATGTTATAACATAATAGGTACTGCAATTACTTTAAACCAAAAACTTAAACTATTACTGAAGGCTTTCACTCATCATGTTATTGCATATTATAACTCAAAATTACAGTTATCCATTAAAAGTTATAAAGATTAAGATATTAATCCAAGGTAAAGATTAACCAATTCACATCCTCTGTATTTAATTGAGCTAGATTGATATGATCTAACAATCAAAAGTTATAATATCAAATTAAAGGGTAAAAGTTTATAAAAGTTTAAAAATTATCCTTCAAGAATTTTTTATATACTTTAATTTACTTTTATAACTTCTGCAGGCTCCAAATTTAGGGCTTAACTGAATTTAGCCAAATTAAAAAAAGTTTAGACAGTTTTTACTAGGAATTTATAAAGGTTAACTTTATCTGCTGATCTATAGAGTACTAGTCAATTACCTCAGCTTTGCTTGGGTTTATAATCTAACCTTTTATTTCTAATTGTTTTAGTTTTTATATTGGTAGATGGCCATCAATAAGTTTATAAACCAAAAGTCTTTTGAATTATCCAATCACCAACCACTTTGCCAAAAATAATTAACCCTATTGAATTAGCAAAATTATCAACAATTTAACTAAAACTAATTAAACTATCAAACTACCCAAAAACTATCAACCACTCATCCAAACTCAAAATGAAACTATAGAAATAACTTAATTTTTAACCAAATACCTTAAACCATTGAGCCCATTGTTTAACAAAAACACCAACCACTTAGCAAAACCAATTGTTGAACTTACAGGGGTTTCAAGGCCAATTCATATATTTTTCATTAATTTTTGCATCCATTACAGGCCATTTCATATATTTTTCATTGCTTTTAATATCCATAAGTAAACTTTGACTTGGTTTTATTAGATTTGAAATTCAAAAATATGAATTAGCATTTGATGGATATGAGAATCAATGAAAGATATATTATTTGACCTGTAGCGTGCAAAAAAACAAAATAAAATATACAAATTGGTCTGTAATGGATGCAACTTGGCCTATAAACCCCATTTAAAATAACTAAAAACTACCAACTGCTTATCAAAACCTATACCCCTATCAAATTAAATGAATTATACCAAAATGCTCAGCTGAAATGATATACATTTACCATTAGAATCATATAATGCTTTTAGATCTTATATATTTTATTTGAGGTATTCCAACCAGAAGATGGACATTACCAATTCAAAGCAATAAAGCCTAAAACAAATGGGATGAAAAAACAAAAGAAAACTAAAAGACCTCTAACCAGGAAGGGAGCGGAATGCTGCTAACCCACCATGGCAGAGGGAGAAGGAAGGTAAGGCAGCTCTTCTACAGGCTTATTGTTATTAATATAATCACAATGGTTGTATTAACGGACAAAAGCTGAGAGCCAGGGCATTGGGGCATTAATATGTTGGGGTTGGAGGTGGTTGAAATATTGTTACTTGCCTCACAATCATCTTGGAAGACATCCTCAACTAATTCTGCAACATGATGTTCATCTTGAAGGTGGGCATCTGGGAGTTGGTCCAAACTAACTATATTTTGCTGAATGGTTTTAAAAGATTAATTGAATTCTGCTAGTTTTGCAACATGCATGATAGCATTATTGGCTTCAGTGGCCGATTTGGTGATTTCCTCCTATGCTGCTTTAGGGAAATCAGGGAGGAAGTCAACTGTAATCAGTGCTTGATGGAATTAATCAACTGATTGGGCCACTGCTTTGCGGAGTTGGAGGCAATGGGGCAAGGCCACTGCTGCTAAAGCAAGCTGGTGGTCACTTTGGTAGGGGATGGCATTGGTTTTAGGAGCAAAGTGTTTTAGTGAAAGAGTTATGTCAAAAATCATAATTATAAAATTCTCGCCCATTCATAAACGTCCAGGCCAGCCTTTTCACCAGGTTCCTCATTTGTAATAATTTTATCAGATTCATCAACCTTGTCAAATAGGACCCAAGGATTTTGGTTCCCTAGAATAGTAGAGCTAAAATCGGAAGATGGTAGTAGGGGAATGGTTAGATGCTTGGAAGTAAATGGTGGTCCAATACTGACTCTTATTGGCTGGGTTAAATTTAGGTGAATGAATGTGTCTAGAGGTTTTAGTGGGGGCAGTTTTCCCACTCTGGCTCCATGAGCTAGTGTATGTGGGTGGGATGAGCAACAAAACAACCCCATTCAGATGCCGCTGACAAGTGTTCAGAAGCTGCATCAGAGGAATTGGCATGATGGCAGGACTTTTTAGAATGATTAAACCCAAAACATAGGAGACAAATTTGGTGACTACTATCAACATGAGCCCAAAAGAAATGGTCTTACACCGCTGCAATACAATAATGGGGGGATTTTTTGGGCTATGGTGGTTTGGTGTGGGATTATTGTGGCAGTGGTGCAAGGGGCAGCGAGGCACTCTGCACATAAGGGAACAGTGAAGATGAGGTTGGGTTGAGTGTCATAAGCCAAAAGCCCACCATCAACTGTTTATACAAAATTTGGGGTGGGAGATGGGAAGGGAGGGATGCAAAGACACCAACAGTGTGGTGTCAGAAGGGAAGTAAGCATGGTTAGTAGGAATGGGAGTGTTTTTGTAAATAAGGGGAGTTAAAGCTGCTGCTTCAGCATCCTCCTCCATCTGGAAGCCTATATCAAAATAGCCCTTAAAAGGGTGGAAATTGATTTAGCCATTAGTGCAAAGGCAGCGGTGGCTAGTTTGATTATTGCTTTGTTGTCATATGAGAATAAATACCCATAGTTGACACTGAGGCAAAGTTGAATATTGGGATGAGGATGAATGAGAGGAAGGGGGTGAGAAGAGTGGATGCATGCAAGGTGGAGCGCTAAGTCCTGTGGGGGGACAAATCGACCAGAAGAGGTTGGTGGGCTAAGTGAGCCCATCCAAATGTGTTTGCCCGCAGTGTGGAAAATTCTAGTTGGTGGAGCGCCACTGCCCCACACTGGAGCAGCATGCAGCAGATCCAAGGACATCAATTGGAAAGTGGATGTGGCCAGATGGCAGTGGATAAAATAAACTTTTTAACAAAATTCACTTAAAGTTTAGATTGAGCAGAAAAAAGTTTCTAGATCTTATATAACTATTATAATTATTTTTATAAAAAATACTTCATTATCATTCCCAAAACTTATAGAGTATTTGTACCAAGTTTTTTGATATCTGGTTCATTTATCCAAGAGTTAATATATTCCACATATATATATATAATGATTTTTATATATATTAAGATTAAGATATGTGCCAAAATTGGTGATTTTGGTTTATTTATTCATGAGACTAGAATCTAGATACACATTGTTGAAGAATTGGGCTTCGCCTGATGGCTGGTTCATTGTTTGGTGGAAACTGCAGCTTTGAGCGTCAATTGTGTGAGGACAATAGACAGTATGGTGCTTTAAATTTATGATATAGCTTTTTGGTAATACTTCAATTTTATACCCAGTTGTTTCACTTGGACGATGGCATGCTGCCCTGATCCTACTGATCCCAAGTGAAAATTGACTTTAATATAAAGTAAAGTGATAATGCAAAAAGTTTATAAGATAAATTAGAAACTTGATCCAGAAGTTAAAGGATGTCTTTATTAGTGTAAATGCAAGGGTTATTTATAGGGTTCAATGTTAACCACATCTTACCCATGACACCTTACTTTCAGTGACCCTTGGTCATGTAAAAAGTTTGTAAGGATGTCTACAAATAATTTGACTCAGTGCATCATGCTCAGCCTCAGAGTCAGAGTAAACACCATCATCATCCTTGAGATGGCGTTTAGTCATATCTTCAAAATAGCTGAACTGATTTACTTTCACATGTAATTGGCAGCACATACCAAGGCAATTTGTATCACTAATTAGTAATTAATTTGGTCAAAAACTCAACTGACATTAAAAACTAATTTTGACATAGATCAACAAAGCCCACGTGCTCAAGTCATTAAATCAAAACTTAAATTTAAGTTCGACCTAACCAACAAAGCCCTTGAGCCCATGTCATCATAGTCAAATATAATTAAGTGAAATCGCTAGGCTGCAAGTCCCAATTTCAGATACTTAGGATATACCTGAACCATAATCATTGATATCAAATATCCAACAATTAGGTCCAGTCAATTCCTCAACACCCATGCTTCACTACAGTGTTTTGAACTTACCAGATGTTTCTAAAATATTTTAGTCTTTACTAGTGGAGTTACCAGCTTTGCTCAGGTTTATGAGCTCACACTGAGCCTAAAGGCTGTGCCAGCACTATTCTTGAGCCACTTGGACTAACATTTTCACTGAATACCCTTGTGGCTAGTCAACTGATTATCCTAAATATATTTAATAATTTATAATTATCTACTTAAAACTTTAACACTGATTTTTGTTTAATTTGGGTGAGTATTTTTGTGAATTATTAGATAATGTTTACCCAATCTCACCAACTTAACCAAATAGATTGAACCTATCAGACTCAAAGGTTTCAGATGTCAGTTAGTCAGCAAATGTGTTTAATAAGTAGATTGGTAGATAGCCATCAATAAGTTCATAAACTACAAGTTGATGCTAAATGTCAATTTTAACTATAAGCCAGGCTTGTGCCTTTATAAAGATGATGGGAGATGCTACCTGGTATTGGCTTATAGTGTGTAACTGTCATGGAAACGGCATAAGAAGTCTAGACTGGCCTGCCAGTTGGGATGCATGAACATTCAAAAGGCAAACCAGAATGCCAGAGGCATTGCCAACCGTATGACTTGATATGGAGATGGGAAATGTTATACCATGAAGTGATGGTGTAACAGCAGGGTAAGGAGTATCCCAACAACAAATTAAACTGAACCCATTCCCAACTCAGTGTTTCTTACTGCATGAGGTGGGATTACTGGGATAGTCTTGATGAGACTCTTGGCTTGAGAGGCCAAATCATTGGGGGTGATAGGGAGATGGATTCTCATTTTCCATTGTTGTACATAGGGCCATAAGATCCCCATGTGTTGTTGTCAGAAATTCATAAGAGCAGGGTTATAAAACCAAAAGTGTCAGACTTGCTGGGCCCAATCGGTGATAGAGGGAGCCATGGTGCCCAAAAGAATTGGTAAAGCCCACCTGGAGTGCAGGGCAATGGACCACCAGGAAAATGCTATCTGGGATGTGGTCAGAACAGAAAATAAAAAAAATTGATTTTTTGGCAAAAATTTATTTTGAAAGGAAAGTAAGAAAATTGACCAACAATTTTCTCAGTGCCATGCAACTGATTAAATAGTGGTCAATTGGGTAGTGACAGGATGGGATTGGGACCCAACAAATTCAGCCTAACTGGCACATTGTTCAGAAATGGGGGGTTTATTCTTTGGGAACTGACATTGCAAAATTTGGCAGTGGACTGAGTCTCTGTCAGTTTGACCTCAAACATCTGAACCAGGGCTCAACTATGTTTCTGATAATTAGCATGATGGCGTTTTGCCCAATGGGTGATGGGAATCCCTCAAGGCCATCCCTTATAGGGACAGGTCCATTTGGTTGGGAATGGGTTTGGGACAGCTAACCTGTCCGCACTCAGTTGTTTAACCATTCATTCAGTCAACAGCAGCACATTGGATGCAACGCCCAAATTACTATTTGAGGGCTTGAACCCTCATTGATAGCACCTGATATTGTTTAACTGGTCTGGAGATTGAATTGGAACCATCGGGCAATCCAGCCAATATCTCATTCTTCATGCTTTTACAGTCATTTAAATTTTGGGCATCAGCCATATTGCCAGCCAAATTAGATCCAACCAATTTCAATTTGGTAATCCTAACACAGATTTCACTAATTCCTCACAACAGTTCTGCTGAGGTAAGTGTGGGTATTGGAGGTGGGATCCAAAGTGGACGAGCTGTTACCCATTGCTCATCTACTATGTGATCGAGGTCGCCCTGAGTGATGAGAGGTACCGCCATCCTCTTCAGTGTCTTTTTATTTGGGAATGGGAAGATGGCCTGATTGAGAGACAAAGGACGTTCCCTGAGACTTACAGTAACAGCCCAAATCAAGGCCTATGTACATTTTTGTAAGGTTGCAATAAGCTTAGGTGGTGGTGAGTGGTTTTAAACAGGAGCAATTATTGCACCAACTGTGATGAGCCACCCATTTGATGGTTTCTAGGAATAAAGTCAATTCAAGTACTCACCCATGTTGGAAACCAGGTGCCAAGCTGCCCATAGTTAAATTGTCTTTCTGGGCTGTTATTTATTAGTAGTTAACTTGTCAACTTGAATCTACAATAACACTCAATGCAAATCAATTTCTCTACAAAATTTAACCAATTTTGCACATTCAAAAAATAAAATTGTTACTCTGAATTGTCAGAGAAACACGTTTAGTTATTAAAACAAGACAAGGCATAAGTGGCAATCCAAGTGGATGCTTTCAGGTTACATTGAGTATTCTGAGACCAATTCCATCTCCATTTCAAGGGTTCCTCCTCATATGACAGGACTATGGTATTGACATAGCTGGCTTTGTAAATGGCTTGACGATGGGGGCAGGCCTCAGAAATGGTGGGAAGCACAGCCTCCACCTCAAAGTCCTCCTCACTATCAGAGACATTGGGGTTCTTGCGCTTGAGGGTGGCTTTGTGCTTAGATTCTGGCTTATCCAAAGCCAACGCCTTGGCCATAGACTTGGGGATAGGCTTTACAGCACTTGACATCTTCTTCCCGGTTCTCTAGCTGAGGCTGCCCTTGAACTGGTCATCAGAGTTATTGCTGAAATCCTGGATTGTCTTAGATTTAGGCTTTAAAGTGCTGTTGGAGCGGGATAGAGGCTTGGCTAGTGATAAGCTCCCCAGTTTCACTTTGGCATGTGAGGGCAATTCCAGCTTCACAGCAGCTGGCTAGGAGGTTCTGTCAGAGTGAGCAAGTCCTTTGGGATTGGTCTCCTTGCTCTCCTTCTTGAGCTTGGGTTTTGGGGCAACCCTCCACCTTTTCTTGTTGGAGCAGCTGGTGCCTTCAGTGAGGCTCTGGGAAAAGGCAAGCTGGTTCTCCTCAACTGTATCCTCCCACAGCTTAAGTAAAAAATCAAGGTCAGCGTTCCAAAGGTCCAGAGAGCTCTTGGCGTGGAGCACCTCAATCTCCTCAAAATTAATGGCGCAGAATCTGACAAGCTTCTCAACTAATTCACGGGTCATGTTGATCATCTTCATGCCAAGCAGATATTTGAAACTACTATTGGTGGCACCATCATCATTCTTGGTGTTGATGGGGTCAAATGCCATCTCACTGAGCCACCTGATGAAGTCAGCATGGATGATGTTGCACATCCCAAGCTCCTCATTGATGAAGGCGAGGATGAAGCAGGCCTGGTTGGAAAGCTTGGTGTACTCCTGTATGCACTTAGACACCAAATACTCCTTGTGCTTGTGATAGAACTGCAGGCAGATGTTATTAAACTCAGTCAGGATCTCTTCAGCTGAGGCATAGCATTTGATGCGGCCGCTCTTGTCAAAGCACACCAAGTTGGAAGTAAATATGGAGTCCATAAGCCTGAACTTGTCGGACTGATCCTCTTTCTCCTGCTTCACCATGGAGGCTTCTGACACCCAGACAATGTACCTCATTCCCAGATTGGAGTAGTGCTTCTCATAGTCCTCAGTTATATTGGAGTTGAGACACTAGTCCTCCATCATGGCATCATACACTTGGGTTCATACCCTGATGGGGAGTTCCATTATTTCAAAATGCTGGTCATTGAGCTTGGTGATGTGGCCGCACACTGTGTAGTGGTTGTGGCTAGAGGGCTTGATGTTGCTGGTGAACTCAAGGTACCATGGCAGCATGGGGATGGGGGATTCAACCTACATAAGCCACTTCATGTTATAAACCACATCCACCAGGTTATAGCTGGGGATGTTAGTGTACCACCCAGTTCTGATGCCATCAAACCCATTCAGCAGAACGATTGGCACCACCGGCACAAACTACTCAGGCTCCATCTTTATGCCATCATCATCAAGGTAGTTGAGAAGTGGTATGTCATCCTTGTGGAACAGCAGTTGATTAATGGGCTTGAGGTGGGTGCTGATGTAATGCACAGCTCCTGCATCCTTATCACCCTGGGTGCAAGAGCCAAGCTGGGAAAGGTGGGCGAGCATCTTGACGTTGTTGGCCCCATAAAATTCTGGGCAAGGCCAATGATAATTGATGCTAAACTCTGGTCCCCATGATGGTACACCACTTTTTTAATAATGCTGCCAGTGAGCATGGCCACCTTGACCTCAGCATCAGACTGGAGGAAGCAGCCATACATGCCCTTGCACTGGCCAGGCTTGAGGCTGTCAACAACAGAAAGTATGCTGAAGATGTCAGCTATAGAGAAATGTATCAGCCCCTCATTGAAGTCAGTATGGGTGATGGAGTTGCCACTCTGGTCAATATAAGTGCCAGGGCAAAACTGGCTGAGCCACTCCTTGTGGGCATTGGCCTTCTTCTTGCTGAAGGTGAGGTTGATGATCTGGCACTCATCATCCTGCATGGGTTCAAACTAAATCATGTGGCAGGTAAGGTTAGAGTAATATTCAATACCCTTTCTCCAATGGGCATGGCCAACCCTTTGTAGTACTTGATGTAAGTGCTGGCTTTGTTTTCTGGGTTGTCCCATCACTGCTCATACTCAGGTATGGTAAAGAACTGAATTGTCCCATGCTGCTGGTTCTTGGAGATGGACTTGATAATGGGTGTGATGAACTCCTGCATGAAGTCATCCACTGTGAGCAGTGATGGATAAAAATAGTCAAAAAAGTTGTTAAGCAGGCCCTTAATATGTGACCCATCATGATCCTGATCTGTCATTATCATTAGATGCCCATACTGCAGCTTGGAGGTGTCCAAGTTGTCCACCTTGTTGTTAAGGCCCATAATCTTACATATGTTGATAAGCTCCTTGTTACCCTTGACTTGGGCTGATCTAGCATCCCACATGTTCAGCAGCTTTCCACAAAAAGGGAACATTCCATAGTAGTCCTACCCCACCTTGATCAGGCCTGCCATTACCAGGGCCTTGGCAGAGTCACCTTAAGTCAGGATCAGAGTACATTTGTCTGATTCTCAGGTGCCCACCTTGTTGGTATCCTCCATCTTAGGGATCCCCAATATTCACCCATTCTTGGTGGAGTCCAACACCATCACCATAGCTGTGTTGTCTTTGGCTTGTGAAAGGTGGTGATCATGTTAATAATCCCCAACTCGAATACCCCCACCTGGAACTTTTCTGTAAGTTTGCAGCGTGAACCAAAGCTGGCAGGCTTCAAAGTAATGTTCTTGGTTTGTGAGTCAAATGAGGAGTTGTCAATAAAGCAGTTAACAAATATCCACATGTTGCTCTTTATAACCTCTGGTAGTATCTTGCTCTTGAGCTTCTTCTTATCCAATGCCCTTGGATTAGCTTCACAATTGCATCCACCACATAGTTGATGTGGGTGCCACCCTTAGAGGTTGAGATGCTGCTGAAGAAGCTGACCTGCTGCAGTTGCTCCAAGCTTGAGGGGATGAAGCCAACTTCCCACTGCTCACTGACCCATTCAAACACAAGCCTCTTGGTGAGGTCTTCCCTGTCATGGCTGGGTGCACTCTTGAGGTACTTCTGGATGTAGTCCTTGAAGTTTTTAACTTGAGCTTGCTATCATTAAAGAACATGCTGCCCCCCTCACTGTGGTGCACATGTCATAAGCTCACCACATAAGGAGCCCCATGATGTCAGCATTGAGGTGGTTTATCTAGAACTTGCTCAGATCAGGTTGGAAGGTGATCCTCATGAACTTCTCCCCCTTCCCAAGCTTAGTGATCTTGGTGGGTCCAATCATGCTCATGTTGTTGGTAAACTTTTGGTAGTACTTCTTGCCTGACTCTTTGCTTGCTGACTCTACAATGAACGCAGTGCTTAAGATGTTGCACAGCTTGGCCCTGTATCCATTACACCCACCTACCACCTTCTTCTTGCTATCATCATAGTTAGACAAGGTGAGAAGGTGTCCAAAGGTGAGCTCAGGAATATAGACTTTCTCCTCCTTGTGGATCTCCACCAGAATTACACTACCATTGTACACCAAGGTCAGGTTTTGCTCCGGGTTGATGGTAACCTTAATTTTGCTCATGGTGGGGTCCCAAATCTATAATAGAAGCTTAATATGCTGATTGGTAGTGCCATTTGAACTTGCCACAGTAGACAAATTTAAGGCCTTTAACAAATAAGGATTTATACCCACCTTATTACTGGTGACACTCACTAATACCTCATCAATGATTTTGAAGAAGCCAGGGACAAATTGGATATTCTTTTTGATGAGGGAGCCTGTGGTATCATCATAGATCCACAGCTGTCGGGAGTTCATCTCAGTTGAGCCAATATAGGTATCTGGCCTCATAAGAATGTGTTCCAGCTGCATCTTTTTTGGTAAATCCTCAACAATCTTCTTTTTCCCACCTTACATAGGGTGGTATTAAAGATTGGGGCCAAGGTGGGTGCACCCCCTTCAGGTGCCATTGGAGCTTTGTAATCAGACACCACATCTGACTTGGCCTGCTCAACCTCATTGGTGGTTATGGAATTGGTTCTGGGAATGGCAGCCTTTCTCAGCTTGGCAGGAGCCTTAGAGTTGGCTGCCCTTTTTGGGATTGCCTTGGTGACAGCCTAGAATAAAAATTAAAGATGACCTAAAATGAATAATTTATGAACCTTCTGCTTTTTGGGCTGAGGCATATAATCACTTGCACTGTCTGAGTCAATGGTAGCAAAGTTGGCCTCAGTATTACTCATTCCATAATGTTTTATTTTTCCATTAAGCTTAAACTTTACTATGTTTTAAAGGTTATATTTAGAATAATTTAAAAAAAATATTCTAGAGGTTAAACTTTAAAAAGCAATTAAAAATATTCTAAAGGTTAAACTTAAACAACAATTAAAAATATTCTAGAATTTATACCATAAACAACAATTGAAAGTTGAAGTAGGATCGAGCAAGTAAAGTTTAAATTTGAGGGATCTAAGGTTTAAAATCTTTTATATCTTTTGAACAAAGTAGTTTATCAGGGGAGGATACCCCGGTGGTAGAGTTCAGACCCTTTACCACTGCCTCTCCAAGTGCAATCCCGGTAATGAACTTTGGGTTGGGGATGATTATGACTGTGTTGGTTTTGAGCACCAATGCCCCAAACTGAGATAGCAAATAGCAAAGGCAGTCTATGGAGTTCCTGACCTATCATATACCATGCATAGAGGTTTTCTAGGTTTTATCCTCCTTTCCTATTTTCTTCACCTCCCTTCATTTGTGTGGTATCATCCCTAGGTTGGCCCATCTCAAATAAAACTTAAAAAAGTTAAAATACAAACAAAGTAGTTTATCCAATAGTTAGGTCAAATGTCATGATATTTCCCCAATAGATTGGTTTGCTAAATCAACCTTGAACCCACCAACTTGTTTCAACTCGGTCGAAGTATATTTTAATCCAGTTTTTGCTTCCTGAATATTGATTAGTCAGCAGCTTACCTCCAATAAATTTAATAATGATTGGTCAGTAACCAAATCATAATTTTTTAAATTTAACATCTTATCTAGATAGCCTAATGGATATTACTCTTCAAAATCATCTTTTGAGCTCAGTATACATTTATATAACCCCATTGTTAGAAGTCCCTTGCAGATTAATTTGCAAATTTCAATATCTCTTATGTATAAGCATATAGGTTGATAGATTTATTGCAATTTTAAATTTATTCGAGTTGGGCCAACCTGGGGATGATACTGCACCAATGAAGGGAGGTGAAGAAAATAGGAAAGGAGGATAAAATCCGGAAAACCTCCATGCGCGGCGTATGATAGGCCAGGAACTCCATGGACCGCCTTTGCTATTCGCTAGCTCGGTTCAGGGCATTGATGCTAAAAACCAACACAGTCATAATCATCCCCACCCAAAGTTTATTACTGGGATTGAACTCAGAGGGGCAGTGGTAAAGGGTCCATACTCTACCACTTGGGTATCCTCCCCTTTGCTATCTAATTACTATTAGAAACATGTATGTTTTAGATCATCTATAGAACTATTATTAAAAATTAATTGTTTTTATTAAGAAAGGTATATTAAAATACCCAAACTTTATAAAGTACTTGTGCAAAGTTTAGTGATTTTTGGTTATTTGATCATGAGATAATGCATCCTATAGAAACAAATAAACAGAATGATACTTCTGCAAAGAAAAGTCTAGGCTAATTTTTGTCGATACCCAGTTTATCACAGATTTATTTGTGGGTTTAAAGTTTACCAGAAGATCCTAATCGATTCTTTTTTAAATAGGTAGATGGCTACCGATAAAATAAAGAAATTAAATTATATTGACTCAATATAAAATTATCAACCAATCAGCCAAAACCAATTAAACTTATCGAATTAACTATAATATTAACCACTTACTTGAAACCCTTGAGCCCATCGAAACATCCAAAATCCACCACCCAGCCAAAACCAATTGAACTTTAAAATCAACCAACCAAAAACCCATAACAACTTACCAAAACCAATTAAATTATCGAATCAACCAATCACTAACTTTATTAAAACTGTTAAGCTTAATCAACCCAAAACCACCAACCGCTCGCCAAAACCATTTAAACTAACGAATCAACCGAATATCAAACTTCTCAGCCTTAACAATATATCGATTTCCATTAAAAATATATAAAATTTTAACTTGTTACATATAAAACTTTTTATTTTACTATGAAAATTAAAATCCGGCAATGAGGTGCACACGGACCCCCTCCCGTCCACCTATTGCTAGATTTTCAGAGCTCTAAATGCCCTAGTTTTGGCTGGGCATCGCTCGCACACACATGCACACTTGCTTTTATTGATATAGATAGATGAGTCCTATACATACAACGATTTTTATTTATTTAGAGAAGAATCTCGAAACCCACGATTCGGATCCGATAGCGAGTCTGATACGCCAAGTCGGTCAAACGGTCCAGGTTGAATTATCTTAACCATTAAGTTTACACCTCAAACTTTTTTAAACCCCCAATCGAACTATCCGATGTCCACATCAAACCAGGCGACGCCTATGGACCTGGGTGGTGACAAAGCCGTTAAAAACGAGGCCAAGCGCAAGGCCAAGCTGGAGAAGTTTGCCGCCAAGCAGGCGGCGTTGGCCGTTAAGTTAGAGCGGCAGGTACCCACTTAAACTTGATCGTTGAAAGATGGTCTAAGCACCCTTTAGTCAGTTAAAAAGGGGGCCGACGTTGGCGTAAAGGCTGCCAAACCGAATACCTTCGTCAATTTAACCCAACCTGGGGAAAAGAAGGGTAGGTTAGATCTTTTGGGGGACTGAACTTTAGATACCTCTACCCCGATTGCCGGTTCGTATGACCCAAGAGCCGTGGAGGCGGCCTGGTACGATTGGTGGGTTAGGGAGGGGTTCTTCAAACCGCAACTTACTAAGGATGGCCGTATTCGCCCCGAAGGCCTTTTCGTCATCCCGATCCCGCCCCCCAACGTAACCGGTTCCCTCCATATCGGCCACGCGCTTACGGGGGCGGTGCAGGATTGCCTTATCCGTTGGAACCGGATGCTGGGCAAGACGGTGCTTTTTAACCCCGGTTGCGACCACGCCGGTATCTCTTGCCAGAGCGTCGTCGAGAGGACGCTGTATCGGACCCAAAACAAGACCCGGCACGACCTCGGGCGCGACGCGTTCGTTGACAAGGTCTGGGAGTGGAAGGAGCAGTACGGATCGCGCATCTACGAACAGCTCAAGCGCCTCGGCGGTTCCTACGACTGGGATCGCGTCAGGTTTACCATGGACCCCGAACTTAACGCCGCCGTCAACGAGGCGTTTGTGAGGCTTCACGACGAGGGGATTATCTATCGCGCCAAGCGGCTCGTCAACTGGTGCGTCCACCTCAACACCGCCCTCTCCAACCTTGAAGTGGAGAATAAGGAGCTGAAGGGCATCACCTGGCTCAACGTGCCAGGCTACGACGCGTCGGAGAAGTTCCAGTTCGGGGCCATCCACTCCTTCGCCTACGAGGTCGAAAACAGCGCGGAGAGGATCGTCGTCGCCACCACCCGCCTAGAGACCATGCTGGGCGACACCGGTATCGCGGTGCACCCCGAGGATGCGCGCTACAAGCACCTCGTCGGCAAGTTCGTCATCCACCCGTTCAATGGGCGCCGCATCCCCATCATCGCCGACGAGTTGGCCGTCGACATGGAGTTCGGGACGGGCGCGGTCAAGATAACCCCCGCCCACGACTTTAACGACTTTGAGGTCGGGCGGCGCCACCACTTGGAGTTTATCAACATCCTCAACGACGACGGCACGCTGAACGAGGATGCGGCGCCTTACCAGGGGGTTCGCCGCTTCCACGCGCGCAAGCTGGTGCTCGCCGCCCTCAAGGAGAAGGGCCTCTTCGTCGCGACCAAGGATAACGCCATGGTCGTCCCCATCTGCTCCCGGTCGGGCGATATCATCGAGCCCATCCTCAAGCCCCAATGGTGGGTGAACTGCCAAAGCATGGCGGCCGAGGCCACCGCGGCGGTGAAGGATGGCAAGCTCAAGATCCTCCCCAAGGCTTCCGAACGCGAGTGGTTTCGCTGGCTGGAGAACATCCAGGACTGGTGCATCTCGCGCCAGCTGTGGTGGGGCCACCGCGCCCCGGCGTACTTTGTCCGCTTTGCGGGCCGGGCTCAGAGCCGGGACGACGGCAGCTTCTGGGTTTCGGGGCGTACCTACGACGAGGCGTTCGAAAAGGCGACGGCCAAATTGGCGGCGGCTTCACGCTCGAGCAGGACGAGGACGTCCTCGATACGTGGTTCTCGTCCGGCCTGTGGCCCTTCTCCATCTTTGGGTGGCCCAAAGCTACGCGCGACCTCGAGCTGTTTTACCCCAATTCGGTCCTGGAGACCGGGTGGGATATCCTGTTCTTTTGGGTCGCGCGTATGGTGATGCTCGGGACCAAGCTCACCGGCAAGGTCCCCTTTAACGAGGTCCTCTGCCACGCCATGATCCGCGACGCCCACGGCCGCAAGATGAGCAAATCGCTCGGCAACGTCATTGACCCCATCGACGTCATCGAGGGCATCTCGCTCGAGGAGCTGCATCTAAAGCTCGAGCAGGGCAACCTTGACCCGCGTGAAGTCAAGAAGGCCCGAGAGGGCCAGCGAGTCGACTTCCCCAACGGCATCCCCGAGTGTGGTACGGATGCCCTGCGGTTTGCCCTGTGCGCCTACCCCGTGGTGGGGCGGGACATCAACCTGGATATCCAGCGGGTGGTGGGCTACCGCAAGTTTTGCAACAAGGTTTGGAACGCCACGCGTTTCGTCATGATGCGCTTGGGAGAAGGGTTTGTACCCCGGGCGGACGCCGAGCCCACCGGCCACGAGTCCCTCGTCGAGAGGTGGATCCTCAATAAGTTGAGCCTGGCCGCTGGCGAAACCAACCGGGCTCTGGGCGAGCGCAACTTCATGGCCGCCACCTCCGCCGTCCACAGCTTCTGGCTCTACGATCTCTGCGACGTCTTCGTCGAGATGATGAAGCCCGTCGTCACTGACCTGTCGCCCGAAAACGTCACTCGGCGCCGCTCCATGCAGGACACCCTCTACACCTGCTTCGAGGCCGGGCTTAAGCTCTTGCACCCCTTCATGCCGTTCCTGACCGAGGAGCTCTACCAGCGCTTACCTCGTCGCCCCCAGGATGCTGTGCCCACCATCTGCCTGGCCCGCTACCCCTTGGCCAAGGCCTCCTACGAGAGCCCCGCGGCGGATGCGGGCTTTGAGCCCTCCTATGCCGCCATCCGTGCCGCGCGGTCTCTATTCGCCGACCACAACATCTTAAAGGGTGGCCGAGGTATAACTTATGCCGATGCTTGCTGATATGTAGTGTACTTCGCCGCCCCGCCCCCCGCACTCGACGTTCTAAAGGCCAACCAATTGGGCTTCACTTCGTTGGTCAAAGGCTGTACCGAGTTCAGCTTCCTGGACGCGGGTACATCCGCCCCACAGCCTTCTGCCTCCGCCCAGGTGGGGGATATCACCGTCTACGTCCCGTTGCCGATTCGGGAATAGAGTGTATAGGGTTGGTACTCGCGTCCAATAAAGTTGGGTACCGATACCCCTCACTGCGACATTTACCCTCACTGTTACGATTATCTCTGCTGCGATATTTACCCTCACTGTTACGATTATCTTTACTGTAATCATCCGAGGTTAGGGTCGTTGGCGATCTAACCTTTGGCGGGCAACCTCATTTACTTTGGTTTATTTAGTTAACGGCTATCGTCCGTCCAGTTTACGCTTTATTTTGGCGATGCGTAAAACTTGTTTACTTAGATTAGATATCAATAGGCTAAGGTTGGGTTAGACAGGCGCATCGATCTATGCACCGCTTAATTTAAGGCTTTGGTTAAAGTACAAATCCCGTAGGGGTTTAAAATGTAGATTTGGGTATAGGTTTAAACCCGTTTTGGCTTATAAGTTATGATAAGCCTTAGATATCCTTAGCTAAACGTACAGCTCAGTATCAACCTAACGGCTTACTTTTTAACGGGTTTACAAGTTTAATGTTTTTTAGGGGGTTTCAGTTTGGCCAATAACTTTTGGTATAGTTGGGACCGATTAACTTATCATCCATCAACCATATCCTTTTTAAACTGGTTCCGATATACCAAGCTTATTTATTTTAAATGAAGGGGTCCGGAGTTTCATCGGTTTAAAGAATTAGAAGGTCGATGGGTGCCATCTAAGTGAATTATGTTTATTTTTTTGAGCAGCATGCCCTGGTGAGAGTAAGAATTCGTTGAACCCATAAATAGCAACTTCTCA
Source organism: Massospora cicadina (assembly GCA_022478985.1). Classification (NCBI taxonomy): domain Eukaryota; kingdom Fungi; phylum Entomophthoromycota; class Entomophthoromycetes; order Entomophthorales; family Entomophthoraceae; genus Massospora; species Massospora cicadina. The sequence goes on from JAKSZP010014503.1 coordinate 56,834, forward strand.
ACTTATAGCGCACGGGCTAAGAGTTCTAAAAGTCATTTAAACTTGGGCCAACCCGCCACAAATTCAAACTTTGAAACGGTTTAAATATTTGAACTAGTTTAATCCAAGTTGGGGTGGAGGTTGGATGCCGAAAGTGTAGCTCGTGTCAACTTAAATCTCACCAAGTTTTAAAACCTGATAAAAGGTGGGTTGGAGTTGTAAGTTTAACTTGATTAATATAGGAATAGAATATTTTAAACATGTTCGTTGTTATTGGAATTTGAACGTCCAGAGAACGTGTTTTTTATTGACAGCTTGTAATTTAATATTTTTAGTCCATTAGCTAATTTACAAGGTGCCTTAAATTAAGGTCTTTTAAACCACCTATTTCTGATATAGATCAAGTAATGCTACTGTGATCTATATTATACCTAGTATTATAATTACAGTTGCAATACAAATCGAAAACGACTAGATTAAGATGAAAGATTGACCGAAAGCAAAATAGACACTTTATCAACATGTATCATTTCCAAGTTGAGACTTCAGATTATCTAATCAGTGATAAGAGTATATAATTGGTGCAATGCTATAGAGTGGGATCTACGTTAGTAAACTCAATCTTTTACCCACAGCTTGAAATAAATTTTTCCAGTTTTGTTAGCGTATTAGATCATTTTTATCAAATTCTACAGGTTCAGATGGGTCATTCTATGAATGCCAATACAGAAAAGACTTTTGTTCAACCTTTTTAGCACCCTTCTGTTAAGCGCAAAAAAGTTTTTAAGCCAGTTTGGTTTTAGCTATAGAGGTTATACGGTGCTATCAAATCTGATTTCCTAAGCTAGCTAAGCAAGCAACCTAGCATTAGCTCCCAAGTTTAATTACATCTGGTATAAGGTTTAGATAAGTCAGTATATATTTTTACTAACACCTGTATCCCTATGCTTTGATACTGTTATGGAAACTACCACAAGTATACTGGAGAACAATTTTTTGCCCAATGGAAGGAACCCTGCCAATAGACAACGCCACAAGTTTTATGATTGCAAGATCAAAATTTGGGTAAGGGGGACAAACCCCCTTTTATAAACCAAAAACCTAGTAAATTTATAAGTCAATCTGGATGACGTCACCCAAATTACTTTGATACCTGCCAACTGAAGAGATTTATTTATGAAGCTGCTACCAAAGACTAGGAGCCCAACCCCTTTTTATATCCTTGGAGGGAAAAATAATTTTGTAATTGACTAATGATGGAATAGTTCCATCTGAAATGGCCAGTGATTGAGGAACAACTGAAACCCTTTTAACACTGAAGCTCAAATTTTATCCTTTATTTTCACTTATATTGGGTTAATTAAAGGGATTGACAAGTGATTAGTCTGGGATCTAAGGGACAGGACTAATGGCATCACCCTTTATTGGAGGAAGATTATTAATAGGTTGTGATTTATCAATACAAAATTATTGTAAATGCTGAATTGTGCTTCCCATTAATTCATGTCAGGCTAATTTGAAGTGTTGGAGATCATCCCCAATAACCATTAAATTTTGAGCGAATTACCCTTCCTAAATCCTATCAAAGACAATCCCAATAGTAAGTCTAGTTCTATGACTACTGGTGACTTGGACTGAGGATAGTTGGTTATCAATTCACCATTAATAATTCTAATATATTATTATATTAATTGGCAATCAATGCTGAGAGTTTTGTTAAGCTAGGCATTTAATTGCCATCATTTGGTATTTTCCCTGGGCCTTTCCTGAACTCTCTCACCCCCCACTAACAGCCTTAGCACTTTTTTTAGTACTAGATGGTCACAGCCTTAGCACTTTAATATTTTGAATCTTTCCTAATAAACCTTACATCTTATCACTTACTTTACTATACCTAATATAATATCGCTTATTAACTAAAACAAAGATATAATTTAATAAACAAATCCCTTCTCCAACAAGGGTTAAGGCTGGTAAACTTTGGGGGAACTTTGGCCCCCTTTCTCTTGGGCAGCACAATGTACTAAGCCTACCATAACTGCTCTACTGTTGGGATTCTGGGCTAACATGTGAGCAACCCAAGCGGCCAGAAATCCTGACAAAGACACTTAAGAGAAAAGAACCTTGGTTACTGATAATACCAAGGGTGATTTGGTTGCAGATTCATTGTATCTTATGCCAGAGGCCAATATACTGAAGTTATGTAAAAGAGTGTTAACAAGATTACAGTCAGCAGGGTGATGAGCAGTTCTAACAAGCAATCAATGCTACAGCAGGTAGCATCAGAAGAATAGTTACTCAAAGAAGATTACTATGACCCTTCAGAAGGCAACCTGATGACTAATCCATGTTCAACAGATCTTCATAAGAGCAACTTGGCCACTCAAGTTAAGCAAGTGTTAGAATTTTAGTTGATCACATTATATATCACATTGACATACTAATTGACTCAAAGATTGGTAAAATCCAATATGATATTTCAGTGATGATTGTCAACTAAAGTATTAATCATAATCAATGGAAGGGATCTGAATGATTAATTTTATTAGTATTTTTGTTGGGATCATCCCCAACAATACTGAGCAAGAACTTGATGAGGGAGTAACACCTGATAGTTTAACTATTATGCAGAATTGCAGGAGCAAATGTTTGTGGAGTTAAAACCACATATTTTTTAACGCTTGTGTCAATAAAGAATCATCATCAGGCAACATGACTTGATTCAATTGGTGTCTGGCTCCTGAAACTAATATACTGGTCATCAGACATAAAGGTTTATTCTATATAAGAAAATCAAGGCAAAGATACCTGCCAGGATTTGGAAGCTAAAACTCAAGGGTCAAACCATCTGGGGAACATTTAATTAATCTTTAGTGAGCAGCTGAAAAGCTGTGCGCACAGTATACTATAAAACCACTAATTTATGATAAAGACAGATCTCAATTGATAATAACTTAGTTGTTTATACATTAGTTTTATAGCTTAAACTTGAGATAAGAGTGCAAAAATTGGATATCCTTAGATTATTGTTATCAAATCTCCACTTGGCTCTGCGTGAAGAGAATAGAGAAGTGTTCCCTACCAGTTTAAACATATCTTCAAGAGGAAAAAGCACCTGTTTATCATTGGACCCTTTACTCAACATAGCCTTTAGAGCAATCAACCTTAATAATAGTCTTCATACTATTATTGCCTCAGTTTATCTATTTCAGTTAACTTAATTCAAGTGGTCAAGAATCTGTGCAGTTGTTAAAGGGAGCAGAAGCGAGCTACAATCTAAGTGGCCCTGATTTTTAACAGCAAGCAAAGACTGACATGTTAACTATGTTGCTCACTAAGGGGTGACACCAACAGACCAGATCATAGAGCATGAGTATCCTCAAGAACAGATTGAAATTAAGAATATGCTGGCTTATCACAGTGGTGATTCCTCTGAACTTGTGGTAAGATAGAAAAAACCAGCCATTCAAGACTTTGAACATTGGAACTTGAGGTAATAGATTTAAAGAACCAACTTGAAAATATCAAGGAGACCACTAGAAGAGCTCAGGCTGCTACCACACCAAGTGGGTGTAACTTTAGCTGTTTAGAAGATTTAACTACCATTAAAGCGATTGAGGCAATACTGTTACTCCTTAAAAACAATAATGGAATATATATATATGCACCTTGAACAAATATGGAGATCATTTAAACCAGCACAATTCTATGCTGTATACCTCTGATAAGAATCTGGATGAGTTGAAAGCTCAACAGTGGATCATGCCACAACCAGAACCTACTTCATCTCTATCATAAAGTGTGCTGATAATAATAAGACTGCGCTGGCACTCAAAATGAGTTACCACCCAAAGCAACAGCCAGAATACCCCTTGTCAAGATTTTGATATGACTGGATGATAAGCTTAGTTTTGGTGGATAATTTTTTAGATTTGAAGTAAGCCTTGAGATTGAGTGACAATCTCAATACAAAGTAAATTGATCAAAGCAATTATGGTTTGGTGAATTGAGGGAATTCCACTGAAGCCTTAATGTTCAAATGAAACACTTAGATTGTAGCAAATAGGTGCTTACTAAGCAGAGTGGGTTAAATCTGCAAGGAATACTGAGGATTAATAGTTGAGCATGAGAGTGAGAAGGGGGAGGTTTTTATGAATAAAAGAGAAGGGAAGGAAAAGAATAATGGAGGTAGTCTTTAGTTTATTATTAATAAAGTGTTATTATTAGAGCAATAGCTCCTTATAAAGTCTTTATTATTATTAAGTGTAGAGATCCAGAAATCATCATATTGCTCATCCATTGCTCAGTGGGGTTCACCCTGTGCAACTTGTTTGGCAGAATCAAGCAAATCCGCCAAAAGTTAACAGTGATGCTCACTACAAGGGGCCAATTAATCAACTATTAAATAACTTTATACTTGCCACTCAATGGCGCAACAGGTTCCCCTTGATGGGGTATTGCCCCAGTTTATTGAGTTATCACAATATGCAGAACTGAAGCTTGCGTTAGATATACTACTCCAGGCTCAAAAAATGCTTTTATGCAAAAATGAAAATATAACCAATCAGCTCATCAAGGCTTTTCACCAACTGCATCTGGTGGGTGAACAAACCAACCAACTTGCCAACCTCTTGGGTGACACTACAGAGCGGCTATACTGTGTGGAGTGTAAATTATATAAGGTTGTTAGGGAGGGAGAGGTCTGCAGTGACAAGCTGCCCCCATTTCATCATGACAGCAACATACATGGGTTTGTCAAGCGGTTTGAATTTGCCATGGTGGGGACTTCCAATTGGCAGAAAGCTAAACTGTTGTTATCCGCTTTGGATGTTGAAAGTGCTGATAAGGTCATATGTTACCTTATGAGTAGTACTGTAGCATATCAAGAAGTGAAGGAGACCATGATTTGGTTGTTTGGGGCAAGGGGAAAATGGCTCAACGCAAGGCAGAGTTTTTGACAATATCTTTTCAAAAAAATGAATCATTGGTGGAGTTTGCGGATCAGTTCATGACTGAGGCTCATGTGTTGTTGGGAGCAAGTATCTTGTCTAACAAGGAGGTGGGCATAGCAATGATGGCAGCTGTAAATCCATATCAAGAACTGTATAATGCTTTCATACATTTTTCAGGAAGATGCGGAATTAATAAAAATTGTTAGTCTTTTATGCTATCTACTCACAACATGCTGATAAGAACCTCATTCATGCAGCAATTTGGGGCCATGGTCAATATGGCAGAAGAAACCATTAGCATTCTAGGACAACAGATCCCCATTTACTTCACCTCTAGTGGAATCCTAAAGGGCTATATCCACTCCAGCCATATTAATCTCATGTACAGTGACAGGGTGATTCCTGTTCACTATCAGCATATGAAGTAGAGGAATCAAGTGCTTCCTAATCAGATTTGTGAGTATAATGGTATTCCACTGCAAGCTGCAAGTGCTTTAAGCATGCCTCCTGGGCATCAGGTCATAATAGGGACAGAGCTTGAAATAGATATCCTGGAAGGTTTATATGGTGAGATTATGGGATCCTATCAGCAATTTTGGCTTGAACCCCATGTGGCTCCTGGCTCCTGTTAACAGGGCAGGGGAAGTGAAAGTGTTGATAGTCAACCTGCAGACAGAATCTATAAAGGGGCAAAGGCATCAAGTGGTGGCTTATCTGCATCCAGTTTCTATTGATGATGTTCGCCAGGTACATGACTTTAGTTCAGGGGACGATCTCAGGCTACCATTAAAAACCATATCTGGCATAATGACTGTGGTTCTGCGTGAGGCCCTAACTGGTCTGTCAGAGGATCAGAAGGACAGGGTGATGTATCTGTGTGCAAAATACCAAAGCATCTTTGCATCTGGCAACCATGACTTGGGATGTGCACATGGGATTGTGCATCGATTGGACATGGGGGACCACCCTCTTATTCAGTCAAGGTCTATCTGTCACTCCAAGGTGACGGAAGAAGTTGTGCCTGCTGAAATAGACAAATTGTTGAAACAGGGAATGTTAGAGCCATCAAAAAGTCCCAGGGCATCCCCAGTTTATAATGTCAAGAAGGAAGATGGCTCCAATTGAGTAGTAATCAACTATCAGAAGCTGAACAGCATTACAAAAAAAGACTTATACCCGCCTTCACAATTTGATGATGCGTTGTATCAGCTGGGTGGTGCCAAATATTTCTCCGCTATGGACTTGATATTGGGGTACTGGGAAATAGAGTTGCCAGCAAAGGAACAAGAGAAGTGCGGTATAATCACCACAAAAGGGTTGTTACAGCCTACACATATGCCACAGGGCTTGTGCAACGCCCCAGCTACGTTCCAGCGGGCTATGTACAATATTTTGGGTGATATAAAGCTGTCTTGCATTCTAGTTTACCTTGACAATATTAATGTGTTCTTGTGAACGTTCACAGAACATCTTGATCACTTGGAGCAAGTGTTACTCCAACTTTCTGAAACTAACATCAAAATTAAGCCCCAAAAGTGCCACTTTATCTAAGAAGCAGTTGGAATGCCCCAGGTTTGTGGTAGACTCCAAAGGGCTTAGTCCTCATCTGGCAAAAATAGAAGCTATATGCAAGAAGACTCAGTCAGGTAACAAGTGCAACATTCAGGTGTTTTTGGGGATGGTCAGTTACTACCAGTTGTTCATTTCCAACTTCACTGTATTGGGTATCCAGAACTTTTTCTTTCTTGTTGCAAACACTTTTGCAACCTATTCAATTCAGGACTAAATCTAGTTTGATAATCTCACAGAGGAGATTAGTTTGCGCCCATGTCTGGGAGCAGTTGGGCAAGCAAGGCAAGAGGAGCAGGTGGAAGGCCCACGGCCTCCAACGTTCAAAAACACCCCGGAGAATCTGGCGGAATAGACAAAAATCTCAAAAAACTGGCGGTCACAATTTCCCTGGAGATACTTGTGTGGCAAGCACGATGCAACCAGTACATCAACACGCCACACTCCCAGCCACTTTCGTCAGTGGAATTTGGAGTCCGTGTGTATCTGGACATCCAAAAAATGGCCTTATGGGAAAAATTTTGTGAAGATGTACACAAAATTTTCCTGACCGCGGTGTACATTGCACCTCACTCTATGTCATGCGGTTGGCTGGACCTAGGTTTCAAAAGCAAAATAGCAGCAGATGAGGCTGCAGCGGTGCGCATAGTAGTCAACCTCCCCAAAGGGCAACAGGTTGTCAAAACCAAATGCACCAGATGAACAAAATCAAACCAAATTTTCCTCACGTTTGACTTTTTGCCTACTACGGTAAAATGTGACATTTTGGAGCAACACCTGAAAGATGGTCTCACCATATATGGCGAAATACAATCTTTTGAAATGCAACGTTTCACGCTGATGCCACACCTGTGCACTGGCAAAGCCATCACAGTTCTGACCCCAACTGAGGAGATCGCGAAGGACCTAACCCAGATCCCACACTCCACCTTTATTGACATCGCAGGGCATACCACCCACCCATTCCAGGTAACCGTGGACAGCGCACCCCCCATTTGCACCCACTGTGATGCGTTTGGCCATAAGGTGCATGCATGCCCTATCAAGGAGGGCATCACATTCCAAAAGCACCCCTTGGCAGCCATGGCCAGCGGAGAGGTGCACTATGAAACAACTGCAAGCACTAAGGAGGCTTTCTCATGGAGAGCACAAGGCTGCTACCTATTGGTAAAGCCCATCTCCCCACAGGAGTGGAAGAAGGCTAAGCAGGCCTGTAGGGCCGCGGCCAAGGAAGCGGCCAAGGCCACCACCACCATCCCACACTCACAACGCCAGGAGGACATGGAGACCTTCGCGGTGGAAGCAACTTGGGAATCCATCAACCAATCAGATTGGGAAGCCCATGCTGAGCGGGCCACTCAATCCGAGGATCCAATGAGAGATTTGATCTCACCCAATTGCTGCACCCAAGCTCCAGTCAAAAACAACTTGGGACCTATCCCAACTAAAATTTTTTTTTGACCTGCTCGACAGTGCACCAAACTCATCCCCACCGCAAAAAATTCATCAGACGTTGGGAAAACATAAAGCGAAGGCCAAAGCTAACGCGACTCTTTCCACAAAAATTAACAAAAACCCCAATAGCGTTGCTGCTAACACCCATGCTGCTGTGAAAGCCTGTGGGGACCTTGAAGAGGTTGGTGGGCCCGGGAGCCCACCCCCTCACACCTAAGGTGTGATGGGGGAAACCTTCACTCTAGGAACGCTGAATATCGCCAGACTCAAGGCCTCCCCATCCCAGGCTAGGAAACTGAGTTTTTACAACACAATTTACCCGTGGATATCCTGGCCATCCAGAAGTCCCACTGTCCACGAGGTTCTGAGGAAGCTTGGAAAACAATGCTCCTCCCATCCCTATCCTTTTGGTCAAAGCACTGTGGGGTGCTAATTCAGAAAGATAATTTTTTCAAATTCACATCCTCAGAAACATTCCTAAATGGCTGAGTGCTCATCATCACCTTCTCGTGGGCTGATGTTGCACACACAATCGTCAACATCTATGCCCCAAACGGTGCACACGAGCATTGGGAATTTTTCTCATTGTCAAATCCCTCCCGCTACCCCCTGATTCTTTCCTAGTTGGTGACATGAACTGTTAGCTAACATCACCAATGGACTGGTGGCCGCCCTCACCCAACGCCCCACAAGGTCACATAGAACTATGCGTTCTAAAAGCCACCCTTGGGTTAATGGATGCGCTGCCATGACATGCCCCACTGCTCAAAAACATGATGCGTCCCCACGTCCACAACAGCCAATTAAGGTCCATGACCTGCATCGACCTTATTTTAATGCTGGCGAAATTCCAACCCCACATCTCCCACTTCAAAACAACGAAAATGGAATTATCTGACCACTGACTGGTCTTGATAACATACCACTTACCTATCACAGTTGCAAAGGCCCCACATTGGTGCAAAATCTGCCCCTGAGCTCGCGTTGCCAGGATTTTTTACATGGGTGGAAGAGGCAACTTTAGCAAAATCATTTGTTGCACCATTTTGCGTGGACCCCATTTCCACATGGGCAACTTTCAAAGAGGACACCATCCACCACTATCGCCATCTCTCCTCCAGACGCTCACGAGCCACATCAGTGGTTATCTCACGCGCTCTGGTGGAATTGGCCCACTTGGAGTCCAATATTCCAGCCACAGGATACAGCCCTGCATGGGGCCAGAAGTGGGCGGAGGCAGCTGCCCACCTCAACGCACTTGAAAGGCAACACAAACATTGGGTTTGTGTCCAATACAGGGCCACACGCATCACTAAAGGTGACAAGTGCACCACATACTTCTTTAAAGAAATTTTCGCACCATGCCAGAGTGTGGCCTGCACACAGGTGCAAAGATCAGATAATTCTATTGCAGACACACTGGCTGAGGTGGCAATCGAAATGCAAAAATATTACTCCAAGTTATACTGAGCCAAACCAATTCAGCCAGCCGAAATGGTGGAATTTCTTGACTGAGTTCATATCTCACCATTTTCTGATACCTGGAAATAATGAATTTTATTACTCCAAACAAATTATGGACAGCCATTCGCGGTGTGCCAAACCAAAAATGCCCAGGCCCAGATGGCATTCCATATGAGTTCTACAAAAAATATTTCAAATATATATCCCCATTGCTGCTAGCCTCACTTAACCAAAGCCTGTTGGAAATGTGCCTCCTACCAGGAGGACAAGAGGCCTTTACTGTCACACTCTTCAAGAAAGGGGATAAGCTTGACTTAGCCAACTGGCGCCCCATTTCTCTAACAAACACAGACACCAAAATTTTAATAAAAATCATGGCTAACCGTTTAGGGACTGTAGCATCTGCCACCATCTCCCCAGAACAATTCAGTTTCATCCCCAGAAGGTCAATTTGGGATAACGTGCACTCTGTGGCTAATGTATGTCAGTCCACAGCATCTTGGGCACTTGTATTCTTGGACCAACAAAAGGCCTATGATAGAGTAAACTGGGAATACCTTAGGGCCTGCCTCCATCAATTCCGCCTACCCCCGCTTCATAAACTGGGTGATGCTGCTCACAGAATCTGTGACAATGGCAGTGCGTGGCCCAGGCTTCCTAACGGAAGTAGTCCGCCCTCAAAGGGGCTTGCGACAAGGGGACCCCCTCAGCCCACTCTTATATAACTTCAGCCTTGACCCACTACTTCGAAATGTGAATGCCCAACTCACTGGGGTCCATGTGCCAGGCCAAACCCCAGTCAAGATGATGGCATTTGCAGATGATTGCGTGGTGGGGGTGTCTAATAGCAAAGATGCACGCGCGCTTGAAGCCCTCATCCAGGAATATTCCTGGGTAAGCAACGCGGCACTGAACGCCTCCAAAACCAAAATCATCCTCCTTGGTCGGGTACATAACTGCTGGGCTCAGCAATTAGTTCCCAACCCGGCCCATCTGCTCGCCCACGTCCACGCCTTACTAACTCAACACACACTGCTCCACTGGTGCTCCCCTTCGTGCCACGTCCTACCATAGGACTGGTGCACCATCTGGGCATGTGGATGGAGGCAGGCAGATATGCGTCAGCAGTAATGGAGTGCCATATACTGGACAACGTGATGAAGGGAATCGCCTCTCTCAGAGCCCACCCTACTACCCTCACTGGCAGGGTTGTTCTTGCCAACTCTATGCTCCTATCCAAAGTCTGGTTTGGAGCCCACGCTATCCTCTTCTCCCCAAGTTTCTTCAAATCCCTGTATGCTTTGCTGCAAGGATGGCTTTGGTCAGGCCGCCCTCCACCAGTATGGCTAGAGGTCATGTTTGGCCCTCATCATCAAGGTGGCATGGGCCTGCTTGACTTCAAAGCCCATGCTGCTAAGATCCTGGGCACCTGGATCGCGGCCATCACCGCTCCTACACTCCCAACCCAACACTGGTCCCGTGCGGCCTGCTCCAACTTCTCCCAAGCCTTGGGCCTCATCAATCCATCAAACCCCCACTCCCTAATGAAATACCTCGCATCACACACATCGGCCACAGGTCCTCACGGGACTAAAACCCACTACAAACGAATCCTACTCTCCATGCAAAGCACAGAGTGGATAATTCGTATTAGTGGATATACAACCCAAAGAGGCCGCCCCTCTCCTCAGTTCACACAAGAGGTACAGGGGCTACCCATCCATGATGGCGTGATCCCCATTCGACCCCATGTCCTATCCAGGGTGGACTACCTAGACATGATGGACATCCCTTATTTCACTGAGACCCAAAAGACTATCTGGAAATACACACACCATCCTCTGTTGCAGCCTCAAGTCCGCTCCCATGTGTGGCGCTGCCTGAGGCGGGTGTATCATACAGCTGAGCGCTCTAATGCTTTACACTCATCCTGTGTCATGTGTGGCCAGTATGGAAACGCTGTTCCACCGCCTGGAGAAGTGCCCCACCTCTAAAGTGATATGGCGCGAAGTCCAACGTCTACTGGGCCAGGATCAAACGCATCCCTTCAGTCTGTCAAGAGATATGTTTGCTTCATCAATGGCCTCCCCCTTCCACTCTCCCTCCGTGCTCTGGTGGTTGCAATCGCCATGTGGACTATCCACACGATTGTCTTGGATGCCATCGCTGGCTCCATCCCCGCCCTCCCAGAAGCTGTCCACAGATTCCAGTCTCATTTGGTGGACCACTTTCAAGCGTGGATGTTTGGATATCTCCCACCACGTCACCGACAGCTGGTCTCCTCCTGATTCCCAGTCTGATTCATCAAATCAGACCCCTTCCTCCACACATGCTCAATAGTGGCTACGGCCCCTTCACACGTTCCCTCCCCCTCCCCATAAGTGGCGTTCCCGCTGGCAACAAGAGATAGCATCGCTTCTCTGGGGTGCCTCCCCTGGTACTAAGTTTATCTTTCCTGAGTCATATTCGGAAGTGTCCGTCCCATGGTCGGCCTTCCCCGCAATAAATTTAAATTTGTATTGGGTATCCAAGCTTTGTGGTATTAAAGAAGAATGTCACCTTTTAATGGACAGACCGATGTCAAAATGCTTTTGATGTTCTATGAACTGTGGTGAATAGCATGCCCATTTTTAATACCCTAAATTTTGATAAGGAATTTATTGTACAAACGGATTCTTCCCTTTTTGCCATAGGGGCCGTGCTATCCCAAAAGGGTGATGCCAGTGTGAAGCATCCTGTGGCATATTGTAGCTGAAGCTTAACACGTCCTGAACGAAATTACACTGTGACCAAGTGGGAGTGCTTAGCGGTAATATATACATACAAACAGTTATGAGTATACCTTCATGGGGTGAAATTAAAAGTGGTAAAAGATCATACATCCTTGCGTTGGCTGCAAAATCTCCATAAACTTGAAGGATGGCTCATGCATTGGCCTTGATGCTCCAAGCGTATAACTTTGAGATTGTACAATAATCAGGGGCAAAACGCCAGAACGCGGACTGTCTTGCCCAATTACTGATGGTTGCCATTATAGTGGATTTGGCAGACATCATGTATGAGAAGATGATTGTGGGAAAACATCACAATGAGCGCCACAGGTGATCAAAGTGCTGGATGGGCTGCGATGGTATAACTTTGTGTGCAATGGGGAAAGTATAAGTGGATTGGCAAATTGATGCTGAGTTTCCTAAAACCTTCCTCTAGGCCTGCAATTATTATGGACGCTCATAGAGTGGTAGGTCATGAAGGGTTGCAAAAAACACTAGGGTTCTTGAAATCCAATTACTATTGGGAGAGTATGCAATATGATGTGCTCAAAACGGTTAGCTGTTGCCATCAGTGCCAAGTGGAAAAAACATTCCACTGGAAGACCACCTATCAGATGGTTAAGCCTTGTTTTTCATGGCATGCTGTGTCTCTGGATGTGGTGGGGCCTCTGCTGACTGGTGAAAACTACTCCAAGTGTATAATAGTAGCCATTGACCATTTGGCAAGATGGGTGAAAGCAAGAGCAATCAACGATTTAGGGCTGTCACCACCGCCAATTTCATCCTGGGTTGTATCATACAGAAACATGGCTGTCCACAATTTATTCTCATAGAAAACGGAACCAATTTTATGTTGCATATCTTGCCCAAGTTGAACAAATTAATGGCAATCCGCGGGGTCTTGACTACGCCCTACCACCCTGAATCTTTTGAAATGGTAGAATTGGTCAACAGAACCTTGGTAAATATTCTCTGCAAACTTGTAAAGGATTGGTCATTGCAATGCAGCACCCTCTTATCCACCGCTGTCTTTTCATACAATATTAGCTGCCACTCAGCAACCAGCAAGAGTCCTTTCCAACTACTTTATGGGAGACATCCAGAGTTGCCAGCATTGCTTTATTCCTGTGTGGAAGATACCGGTGGAGTCAATCCCCAACCCTATTTGTCAGCCTTAACAGACATGCTGATTAAACTCCAAACTGAAGCATATTCCACTAGTATAGCCAAGAAGAATTCTTTCAGGTGGCCAACTATTGTAGATGTAGCAGCAACATCCAGTTCAGAGTGGGATATCTTGTCCTATTCTACAATCAACATGGGTTTGGAAGAAGGAACAAGCTTACCAGTATATGGATTGGACCATTTGAGATAATTGAGAAAACTGGTGTCAATGCCTACATCATTAAGGAACCTGAAGGTGGTAAGATTATTCACTGAGTACATGCAAAGTTCCTTCAGCCATACAAACAATAGGAGCTTATTGTACAGGCAATGGGGGGAGTAACGTTGAGATTCTGATATGACTGGATGATAAGCTATAGTTCTGGCAGATCGTAATTTAGATTTGAAGCAAGACTCAAGATTGAGCAATAAATTATGTCAATGTAAAGTGAATCAATCAAAGCAATTAAGGCTCAGCAAATTGAGGGAATTCCGCTGAAGCTTTAATTTTAAAATGAAACCCTTAGATTGTAGCAAATAGGGGCTTAATAAGCAGTTTGGGTTGAATCTGCCAAGGAATACTGAGGTTTAATAGTGAGCGTGAGAGTGAGAAGGGGGAGGTTTTCACAAAGAAAAGAGAAGGGTAGGAAAAGAGTAGCGGAGATAGCTGTTAGTTTATTATTAAATAAAGTGTTATCATTGGGGCAATAGATCCTCTTAAAATCTTTGTTATCATTAAGTGTAAAGGGCCAGCGATCCTCATATCACTTGTCCATTGCTCAGTGGGTTTTACCCTGTGCAATTCATTCAGCGAAATTAAGAAAATCTGCCAAAAGTTAACACCTCTTGTACAGTCATCCCTATTATATGATACAGGAGGATAAGGCAATTGTGAGCAATAGTCATGATTACCTAAAATTTGGAAATCATAACTACTAACCGCCTGGAAAACTTAATTCTTACAGATAAGATTAGGGTTTTTGTCATGAGAGTATTTATAATGCTCACATTCCTGTAGAAATGGTGGGGAGGGCCCACCACACAACCTGAGAACAATCTGCTAGCAATAGAGGAAACAGGGTACCACAAAGGAGGACAGTGTCTAAAGGCCCCAGGGTGATGAAAGGACAATTACATTACTTGAAACCATCTGGAGGTTAGCAAAGAGTACTAAACATATATTTAAGAAAAATGAAAGTTTTATTTTATCCAAGTTAACCAACAACAAAGTTTGGTCTTAAAAACACTAACTTACAGAATTGTGGTATCATTTTCCATTAGGCTATACACTGCACCCCATTAAAATAATAAGTGCAACCCACCATCCTTTGTGGTACTATAGCTTGATTACACTTAATCTCAATTGATTAACTGCAATTGGTTTTTTCAGATTTTGCAATATGGTAAACCAAACGGAATTAAAGCCTATTTTCCCATCAAATGTAATGTACCATTGTAATCTTTAAAAAACTGGTGCACCGCAAAGCTGAGGATGTATCGCCTCTGTGCCTATCACATGCAACCCCAGACCCAACTTGGACATATTTTGCCCTTACCTCAGCGTTGATCCAAGGTGTGCTTCAGGTCAGACAAGTTCATTAGCTTGATCCCCTTGGCCTCTATACGCTCTGCTTTATTATCACAATATGTTCTTACTATTATGTCATCTAACCATGCAGTTTTAAGACTTTTTATTTTAAATTAAGGAGCAGAAAGGGAAAAATGGAGTGAAAGCGGACCCTGTTGGGGACCGCTGCCTATAAGCTTACTGAATAGGAAATGGTACCAGGTGCACTACATTTGGGATAAAAACATGATTTGGCCACAGTGGATTGACACCCTAAATTATTACTAATGCCAATTTGGATCCAAATGGCCTGCAAGGTGGACTGGTATTGAAGTTTTTTGCAAGAACTTTTGTTCTGCCACATTGATGATAACTCCTCCAGTAGACAGCAGGTTGCACCCACAGCCAGGCCAAGTATGGGCAATATCATTGCATATTAAAAGGGTTTATCACGCCTGTACATTTCAGGGACAGGCTTGCCTTTGCCAGCACTGTAGGAGATTGGTGTATGGGAACTTTCAAGCCTGATAGGGACTCAATCAATTTATTTTTTTGTTAGTGGAACTCAAACTGGTGGAGGGAATCTCTTGTTAAGGAATATATTTGCTACTACCCCTGTTGCAATTTGTAGCCTGTTCATATTCAATTATTCCAGAGGATTGTGTTTAATTACATCAGGCACCCTTGCTGCAGATTCAACTTTTTTTGAATATTGGCATTTCATCTTGATATGATAATTTGCTCAGGCAAATTAGCTTTTTGATGATTATAGGTATTTCCTAATATGATAATTCAATCTGTCAAATTAGCTTTTTGATGGCTGGTGGTTTTCCAAGCATTGTGCTCATCTGCCAATAACTTTATTAAGTATTCTATTTTGCTGGCAATATGTACTGAGGGTAAATCATTATAATATATATGTTAAGTTATGCTCTTATTTGATTAGTTCAGGCTGTTTTAATGTATATTGGCCATTTCTAACATATTAAAATGATCCCTGATAGCATTCTGATCTACTGGCAATTGATGATGAGGACATATTGATATATATTAGTCACCAGCAATTATTACTGAGGATAACTTTATTTATTTTTTATTAGGATTTGACCAGCGGTTGATGCTAAGGACGTTCAAATTATGGTTGCTGGTAAATGATAACTTAAATTTTTATTAGGGTGGTATTCTGAGATTATGGTGGGGTTTGTCAACTATAATTATTAGGTGGGCATAGGTTTCCAGCTGACGCCTTAGTATAAGTACCTGAGATTCCTTTAAAATAAAATATTCCTTTTTTCCTACTTTTCTTATCTTGCGTTGACTTTGATGCATGGTATTAAGAAGTAGGATTTGAAAATCCCTGAGGTTAGATGTCAGATGAGCGTACCTAGGGAGTGGTCAGTGCTACTGCTCCCCACCTTGAGCTACTTGGAACCCCCACGTGGATTCCACAACTGGCTGCTCAACAACAATGACCAAATGAATGAGTACCCCTAGGTAGGGATCATGAGGAGTGGTATAGTCCACCTTGGGGATAGGGTGTAGTTCCTAATTTACTGATATTAGTAATCCTCCTGGTGAAGTTGTTGGTAGCTGGTTGAGGAGTTTCTGCTGCAAA
Organism: Massospora cicadina; assembly: GCA_022478985.1. Lineage (NCBI taxonomy): Eukaryota > Fungi > Entomophthoromycota > Entomophthoromycetes > Entomophthorales > Entomophthoraceae > Massospora > Massospora cicadina. Next base: position 73,370 of record JAKSZP010014503.1, read on the forward strand.
CTAGTAGAGAAAGGTTGCTGATGATGATGAAAGAGTAAGAGTCAGCAGTAATGATACTGTTGGCCTGAAAACTTTGCAGAGCACATATTGAAGCATATTGCAAATTTTGAAATAACTCCCTCTGCTGGCTATGGCTTCTGACCACCACCTCCTCCTAATACCCCTAAATTTTTTGCACCAACCCTTAGATGATTATAAGAGAAGTAAGAGGTGAAATTTTTAAGGGATACATTATCACCCACTACTCATCTACCACATGGGCTAAATTTCCCAGGGTGATGAGATGAAAAGCCACAGGTTTATTCCCCTTCTTGGTTTATTATAGGATTTTCCCATTAGTCTGCAAGCGTTGCTCCCCAAGGCTTACAATATCAAGCATCTGCCTGGTTAGAGTTAATGATCTCGTCTACTCAATTGACTGTTGCACCAACGTGAAAGGTGTGTGCCAAGCCTAATAAAGATGACCCAAACTTTAATACCTACTTCAAGATGATTTATTCACCTGGCAATGAAGCCATCTCAGGTTTCCCTAAGATGTACAAAACAGTATGGATGTTATGATTGATTGCTTGAAGGCTTGCATTGTATAAGGCTGCATGGAATGTAGGGCTCAAGAGATTTTAGTGCAAGCCTACATATTGTATTAAACTGGACTGGAGTGAGGAACATTTTCCTATCAGAGTTTGGAAGTGATCAAGTCATCCAGATATAATGTAAGACTTCCTGCTTATGAAGATTTTAAAGAGTGAGTCATCTTACAACTTTGTTTCACATTACTACCTCAAGGCTCAACAATTATGGAAAACAGGGCTTTGGATCTACCAACTGAAAATAAGTGCTACTGAGTTCCCCTAGAGATATATCTTACTTTTAAGATGTACATGAACTTAGTCATTAAGGCTGCTATGCCACTGAATGTCATCAAGGAGGCTTTACTTGATGTTTACGGAGTTGATCAGCTATATGAAGCTGTCTTAATCAGACCTCTAAAGAGCCTGTGGTCTTCACTGCTGCTACTAGTATGTAAGAAGGATGGAACACACTGCATAGTTATGGAATACCGCTGGTTATATGAAGTTACAAAGAAAGATTTTCACCTACTCCCTAAAATAGACGATGCCCTGAAGCGCTTGAGAGGATCAAATTCTTCTCTGAAATAACCTGGCCAGTGGGTACTGGCATATGGAGCTCTCACCTGAAGACCAGGAGAAGTGCATTCTGATTAGTATTCTGGGATTGTCTGAACCTACTAGGATACCACAGGGCTGTGCAACGGCCATGTAATCTTCCAAAGAGCAATGAATTAAATCTTTGGAAGCCTTAGCTTATCAAGTGTGATCATCTACCTGGATGATATTACATTGTTTAGTAAAATTTTCTAAGAGCACCTTAAACACCTGCAAGAAGTGTTTACCCAACTATGAGAATCTAACCTGAAGTCAAAGAAAAGAAAGTGTAACTTCCTTAAGAGACAGCTAGAGTTCCTAGAACATGAGATCATTTCAAAGAATTTAAGCCTCATAAAGGAAAGACTAAAGCTATAGTAGCTATGGAACTTTATCAAAGTATGTGTGACATCCAAGTATTCCTTAGGATAGTAGGATACTATTAGCAGTTCATCCCTCATTTCACAGACTTGGATGCACCGCTCACCTATTTGTTAACCAAGGAGACCAATTTTGAACGGGACCTGGAGCAAGAGCTGGTCTTTAAAAAGTTAAAAGCTAGATTAGTAGAGGCACTAATACTAGCCTACACAGACTTCAACAAGACATTTTACCAGTACACTGATGCCTTTAACATTGAGCTTGGAGTGAACTTTCACCAAATTAGATGAAGAAAGTGTCAACCACCCTATTAAGCATTACTTCAAGGTCTTTCCATAGCTGAGAAGAACTACACTTTAATGGAACTAAAATGCCTGGCAGTGATAAGAGTAGTGAAACACTTTTAACCTTACTTGTATGGAGTACATTTAAAAGTCATGAGAAGAACATACTGCTCTCCTCTGGCTGCGCAACATAAATTATTCAGATGGATGCCTTGCCCAAAAGGTAGTACAACTCTGTAATTCTGGAGACTCAACCTCTTGGGTTAAACTGGGAAAAGGTCCCTTATAGGAAAATGAAGGGACCTAATGTCTCTGTGGAGCCCTTGGCTCAACTGAAGAATTGAGGCATGTGGTTGATGAATGTTGGGTAACCGCATTGGAAAGAAGATACTTCCAGGGTATCCCTATTGGCTGCTTCTTCCCTTATTGAAATGATAAAGGAAGATTGCAGGGATGTAATCCAGGCCAGAAATTACCAACAGCACCTCCACCTTCCCCTGGTCTCCACTCTGCCATCCCTCACTTCCTTGGAAAGAAGAAAATCAACCTCAAAGCTCAGGAAATGGTTCCTGAGTCAGCAAACAGGTCCAGACCACAGAATCCGAAATTATGGGTCCAGGAATGCCAATTCTTGTTGAGAATCCATTATCAAAAAAAAAATTTAAAAAATCTTTTTTAAAGATTTGTCAAAATCAACCCTGCTAGAATTTAATTCTGCTGGCCATTTGATCCAAGAAAATCCGCTCAAGTTTGGATCAGTGAGGGTCCCTCCCTGGCTGATCAGGAAATTATGTTGCCAGAGCTTCTAAGACCTAGCGCGTAAGCTGGATGATGACGCCCCAAGCCCAGGCTGGGTGCCCATGAGCACGTCAGCTGCCACTGTCTAGGAACACACCCATGGTCCCTTTCCCCCATTTTTGCATATAAGGCAACTGCCTCTGGAAGGGTCAGTTTACAGTTCATTTTCCCTCTTAAGTTTTAAATAAAGCTTATTCTTTACCCAAACCTACTCCACGGAATCCACCTATTTTAAATATACTTTCACTTAACCCAGCAAAGTATTCAGCGATCTGCGTTTTAGGGCTGATGGCCGTTGAGTGGGCCCTCCAAACCATTGATCTGGTGGCCTACCAAATGGTGATCGTGATGATCAAAGATTTTGCCATGGGCGCGTGACACTAATCTGCCACTTCCAAAGATTTTTTGGATCCGCTAAACTCTTTGCAACAATCTGCTTCTCCTTCAGCATCTGGTGGATAAGTAACAGGTCCACCTCCCTCTTTGAAAATAGCCAGAGAATTTGGACTAATTTGCCCCACTTATCTGCTGTTGGTTTGGCACAATTTGGGTAGAATGAGGCCATCTCCACTAATTACAATTCTCTGTTTGGGGGCGAGAAATGGTTGTTCTTGAAACTGCGAGGTGGTAACCAGGAACTGACTATCTGGGCCATCTTGCCAAGTGCCAAACTGCCCAAATCAGTTTAGAAAATCAATCCACTATTCTGGCAACGCCCCAACCACCAACCCATCGCAAAACCCTCAATGGGTGCAAGACAAAGACCAAGACCTCCTGACAGTTAGATCAATTAAATTAAATTTGATTAGCAAACCCAATCCGCATTTCATAGAATTTTTAAATTTAAATGATCTCCAGAAAACTCATCATGACGAAATTGAACCAGAAAATCTGAAAGAAGAACCTAAAGGTCACCAACTGCAAACCCAGGAGTGTTTGTTATTTTCCTTGCCTCTACCAACCTTGGAAATGCCCAAGAAGACCTGCGGTTGTCCCATTGCAGCCATTTGGTTTGCTATGGGGCCTTTTGGCATGTTCTTGAATTTTTATTTCCCTCATAAGGATCATAGGGGATCCCTCTTACAAGTGATCAGAACTTCTATGACATTGGCATTATGGGATTTCCACTAGGTTGTTACACACCCAGATTATAAGCCCAGTCTTACTTTAATCAGCAGGTTCCATGACAAATTAAGGGTATGATTTTAAGATATACGCAGACCAGGCAGTAAGCATCTCAAAGCCAATGGACTGTCTCAATTACTGTTTTCCATTTACAAGCACATGTGAGTGATCATATGTATGACTTGATCAGATCAACAGAGAAGGAGCGGCAGGATGATAAAAAGGAAGTGATATTGTTTAAGAAAAATCTTCCAAAGATACCCGGCATATTGATGGGAAACTTTAAAGATATACAAGTCTAAGTGGTACCCATATATGCAACTTAGTGAATAAATGGAACTTTTGATGGAAGCTAACAAGCACGTTGGCCATGAACAATTCCAGAAGACATTGTCATATTTAAGAGAACAGTTCTATTGAAGTCAATGTATGCAAAGTGCACCAGATTTCTGGAACTCTGTGTAACCTGCGTGAGCTTCAGACCTCCCAAAGAAGCTTTGAGTTCCATCTGATTTCGCCAATAACCCCATTTCACACAACATACATTGATGTGATAGGGATTTGGCTACCAACTCAAGTGAATATAAGTTTATTTTTGTGGCAATCAGCCAATTCAAAAAATAGTTTAATCATCAACTGTTAAGACCTACACTGCAAGTTCAACTGCCAGATTTATGTATAATCAAGTGATAGAAAGGCACGGATGCCCTCAGGTTCTGCTTTCAGACAAAGGAAAGAACTTTATCTTTAATGTTATGAGAAAGTTTATGTATATAGTTGGAGTGAGACAATAATTCACCACTACATATACTCCATCCTTCAACAGAAGCATAGGATGCGTGAATTGAACTTTAGGAGTAATATTGAAGAAGATAACCCTGACTACAAGTCAAAGTAAGAAAAAACTGTACCCATCCGTGATGTTAAGATAGAGACTAAGCTATCACCAGGTGATTGGCATGTCTTTATTCAAGGCCCTGTATGGGCAAGAAGCAGTGCTACCCACCTTACTGGCGGAGTCATCTCCAAAGATTGCAAGAACCTACCACTTGATGGTTACCATCAAGTGTTAGCTATGTTAAATTAATAATAATCCAATTGGAAGCCACCAAGAACATCAGAGACACTATCCCAAAGTCAATATGAGTTCCAGAGATAAAAAAAGACTAGCAGAATTCAGTTAGGAGACAAGGTCCTATTCTACCATGTATGTGTAAGCTATCCTGTAAAGTTGCCATCTGGACTGGCCCTGCAACTATCCTGGTTAAGAGAGGAGCTGAATATTCTATGAGAGATAACAACACCAATATAGTATTTAACAGAGTACTCTCCTGGAACTTAGGTCCTTCTTTGGTCTCATTTTGGTGAGGGGAAGTGTCATAAAAGCTACCACAAGTATATTGGAGAACAATTTTTTACTCTTTGGAAGGAACTTTGACAGTATACGATCACCATAAGATTTACAATTGCAATATTGAAATGCAGATAATGGATATGCCCCTTTTTATAGACCACAGCGGTCTAGGAAATTTACCATTCAGTTAGGATGACATCAACCAATATACTTTGATACCTATCTACTAAAGATGTCTAATATATGAAGTTACTGAATCCTAAGTCTATGAGTTTTGACCCCCTGTATTCCTTAGGGGGGACAAAATAATTAGAAACCGACTGTTGTTGGAGTGATTCCATTTAAAATGGCTAATGTTGGAGGAACACTTGAAAGTCTTTACCACAAAGCTCAAGTTTTATCCTTTGTTTCCACTTATGTTGAGTAAAATGAAGAGATCTCCAGTAAACAGTCTAGGATCTAGTGAACAGGACACTCATGAGGAAGGATACATTGGTTGCTGATAACGCTAATGGAGAGGTTGGTTGAGGATTCCATTGCATCTTGTGCCAGAAGCCAATATACCAAAGTTATATATAAGAGTGTTACAAGGTTACCACCAGCAGGGTGATGAGCATCTCTAACCAGCAATCAAGGCTACAGCAGGTAACATCAGAAGAGTTACTCAGAGAGGATTTTTTAAGCCCTTTGTAAAGAGTCGCTTACTATCTAATATAATTCTACTGAACCCCATAACATCAACTAAGCCACCCAATTTAAGCAAGAAAAAGCCAACACATTGACTACTACCATGTTTATAAAAGACAAAAAAGAGTTTGTTAATTATTATTTAAGTATCTCAAACTTAACAGCCAATTTTATTAAATAATCTTAAATACTCATATGAGCTAATATAGTTGAGTATGACTAACATTTAAATTATTGTTATTTAATAGATATAGATAGCCATATTATATAGGTTTAACAACCATCGATAGTTGGGCCAAAGCCATTTGTCTCATTTCCACCCATATTTTCGTGTATATAGCCAGTCAACTGACTTTCTTGACTGTTGACTGATAGATATATTTCCATCAGTTAAGTTCTCATAATTTCCCTGTAAACTATATCTATTTTTCTCTCAGGCTAAAGAATGACCAGGCTGTCAGGGGAGCTGACTATGGAGCATTTCACTTATAACTGGCCATATGAGAGATATCATTCCATATATCCACTCCAGTCACTTTCATACTCTGCCCCTGCTCCTTGCTAATAGTTATAGTATAGCAGACCTTAACTGTGAACTTCAGACGTTTACAATAAGAGTGGTAGCCTGATAAATTCAGAGAATATAAGAAACAAAACAGGTTTTTATTGGCCAATGCCTGTTAATTTTGAAGCTGCAATAATATACCTGAACAGAGACTCCACCTGAAGCCTAATTCTATTTCACAGCTTTGGAGCATCAATATAACACAATAGCATAATAAGGGGACCAACCTTGAGGCAGAGGATATGAGGTGGTACTACTGGTAGGTAAAAGGTATGTAAGAACTCTACAGAATAGTATATCATCCTAAACCTCCACCACAGAGTCTATTGAATCATTTCTCATATACTCAGTTGGAAGTTCTCAATTAAGGGTATTATGTTAATTATCTGATTCAATTGTAGGTATGAGAATTGCTCTCACTCTCAGCCAAGAAGCAAAATAACCTTTATTCTGATAATTTGGATGTAATATGTTAGTCAAGCTTTTCATATCCCACAATCGTTATAGTGGCTACCAGAAATGCTATACTTTTATTCTCTTCTGATCACTTGCTATCACCAATAATGAGAAATACTCAGAAAATTCCTCTGCCGTCAGGTTGCCTTATAAGTGGACTTTAAAGTTAGATATCTAGTATGGGACTTTGACCTTATACTATAAAATAATGACTTAGTAATTTCGTGACCTCATCTTCATATGTCACACATGATACATCAGGTAAGGTCTTTCAGAAGTTATCAGCCAGCATCACTTTCACCATACCCACCAGACTGTAGATGCTTCTGATATCCTGTCTAGAGGCTTAACTCCTCCTATGTGGGACATAGTGGTATCATCTCACACATTAAGTTTTGTTTCTTAATGCATCTGAGCTATTCCATTCTTTTTAAAAAATGTTACAAACTGCATAATTAAAGATTTAAATTAAGAGGTAATTTGATGGCATAGATAGCTGTATTACTAACATAAATTAAATTTAACTTTAGTATTTTAGAAAGCAATAGTAATAAAAATGCTCTTTTGTTCTTAATTGTTTCAAGCAACAAATTAACAAAAACGGTTCTCAGACTCACAAGGAGCTTAAAAAAAGTACAGCCTCCCAGAGTCTAAAAAATGATGTGCATGATCTCATCCTAGGATTTCCTTCATTCTATTTTAACTTGAAACATTGGTAGAAACTGCTTTAGACAGTTTAATAGTATAGTAAGCCTGTTTCTTGTAAGAATCACGGTTGACATCATTATGTACTTGCTCTCATGATAGCAATAAAAATTCTGAACTGTTTAAGGGGCTGTCCAGAAATTGCTTTCGTTATATATAAGGAGGACTGGGCACTGGGTGTATATAACTTCCAGGATCAGATGAGAATTATCATTCTATCTAAGTTTGCTTCATCCCATCTTCCTCAAGGCTGCTTATGTGCCCTTTCTGCAGTCATATGTGTAATCAACTAGGCAGAATACCAACATGATGACAAAAAGCTCACGGATTTTATTAAGGGAGCCAGATATGATCACTTATATCATATTATATTCCCAATGAGTATTATACATCAATCCAAGTGGTCTTCTTGACGCTTGAAATGTAGGGCGAACTGCCTATACCACTTTTTAATGGCAGTAAATATTACAGGGCCAAAAACTCATACAAGAGGAGGTGTAAATATTAGCACTCAGAATTGGTGGGATGGATGGCATACACTATGCCCAGAATTTGGTTTTTCTTGATATCCACATAGGCTTGTATTGGCTTCCCCTGTTTGCTACCACAGAAATTGTTGCCTTTACAAACATAGTATAATTAAACTTCACAGTACAATAATATTTGTCATAAAATTGATATGACTGATCAATAGCCTAATCTATTGCATATTGATCAGTTGCAAAATTTAGCTACCAAAATATTGACTATAGTTGATCAGAATTAAGGTATAGTGGTCAATTGCCGCCGTTTCAAACTCAAATAAAAAATGCTGTAAAAACAGATGATTCTGCTGGAAAGCCGAGTAATTTAATTGATTATGGTTACCTGTTTGTTTGAAAAATCAAACCCAGAGACATGGTAAAGTGAAGCCAAGTTATATGAAACCTTATTGATAATGTAGATATGCCATGACAAGCATAAGAAGTTGTGACAAATTAAGGAGGGAACCAGAAATTAATTGAGCAGCATTGTGACTCTGCAGATGTAAAAAAAATATAGCAAGGATCCCTGGATTGGCGGTAGTGCAAATACCATAAATAAAGATAATCTAAAGAAGCTCTTTGTTTCCATTTGTTTTTATATATCAAGAATTGCAATCACCATATCGCCTTCATGTTATCCAGTTGTATTTAGCTCCTGCGCAACCTTCTGCTGAATTACTCTCATCTTTAGATGCTAGTTCTGAAAATGTGTTAGTGGTGCTCACTACAGAGGTCCCACTGATTCAACCCAGAAAAACTACTATATCTTGATACATGTCTGGCTCAACCAACATCCTAATTACCTATATCAGGACCTCGTGGGATTCCAAGAAAGTACACTGGTGAGCCTATGAAGAAATCTGATAAGGAACTTTCTCTCTTCATTGTGAGCATACCATCCAAACCAGGTGACGCTCTAGTGGAGATACAAATTGCCACCTGTCTGACGCTGGAGTCATCCCAACATGGGAGAACATTTAATGTTACCAATAAGCAATTATTTCAAATCCTGGAATGGCTCCTTAGAGGGTACTGCAACTATGACAGAAATACTGTAGGGAACTCCATGATCATGTTTTCAGCCAAAGGGGCCAAGCTGTCACAGAAACGGCAGTAAGATTAAGAAAAGCCTGTCAGTTGGGGTGCATGAGCACCCAGAAAGCAACTTAGAATGCTGGGCCATTGCCATCCAAATGATTTGATGATGGGTGGGGAGAGAAGCAAATAGGGAGCAGTGAGTAGCAACCATCATGGCCACATCTCAACTAGCAATCAAACTGTAGCCGCTGGGGTGGCAGCAGATTCCACTGAAGATAACTCTTCAGGAGCCACAGAGAGCCCAGGATGCGCTGGGGAAAACTAGGTGAGGAGCAAGTGGCGAGGTCATGAAACCTCTCCCATCAGGGAGAGATGATCTCCAACAATAATTGTGATGGGCAGTTTTGCGCCAATATATGATGAAGGAGCTGGGAAGTACAAGACATGTCGCTGACCACATGACTGAAGCCTGGTAGACCTATCCCTGAACCTGCAAACCATTACTGGAAGTTACAATAGATTCTTAGACTATGGTTCTAGCATTGCTGCATGTGAGCAGCAGCATCTGACTCCATGACATAGCCAAGAATGAGGCCAACGCCTGGGCCAGCTCGCTGGTCAAGATCATCTTCTCCTGTTGGATTCAAATAACAATTGAAATAAACTTTCCAAAATGTTCTATAAGCAAGCAGATATTAATTGGTTTTGTAATAATTTACTTAGAAAATGAAACTGAATTATCAATGATCAATTTCCCTTTTTATAGCATCGCAAAAACTACTTAACAAGGCCCCTTTACCCTAGGATTTTGAGCAATAACCATATCATCATGAGCAAAATCTCTGTATTTCATTGAATCATTATTTGGAGGATTCAGGACACCAGTCATGCGTTATGCCAGATCAGCCCTAATTCCCATATTCCCAAATTCTTACATATGACTCTGGTTTCAATCCATTCCTCTTATAGCACAGAATCTTCCAACTTGACCTTTGGATTAATGGCAGAATTCAAATTTCATACACTATGCCAATGTGCAGATCAGGCTAAGCCCAATCTGTCACATCAACCCCTGTGAAGCCAAAAAATTCTTGGATCTTCTCTAGGCAGTGCGCACATTCCTCCAGCATCTGTCAGGTCTCTTTATCTACCAGATACCCTCTACACTTCACTAAAAATTGCCACCAACCTCTCACCCATCACTTGTTCAGTATCCGCTAACTTCATACTTCTAATTATTCTCCTCCCACGGCTTTATCGGCCCAGGCTGCTCTGGTCCTCACCCTCAGAACTCCTGAAGTTTTGAGGCATAGATGAACAGATGGCCTTCAACCCTTCAAGAAGGTCCAGTTCAAATGTGATCTTATTGATAAACTGGATTTCCTTATAAAGACCCAAAAACTTCAATCTAAGCTTCTGGATTTTCACCAGTATGGCATGATTTTTTTGCCACCACCAACACCCAATCTCCTGGAGTGAACAACAGATCCAACGCTCTTCTTCAGTCCATGTACCACTTCTGCTGCGCCATGGCGCACTCCAAATTTCCTCTTAACTTCTTCCCAATGTCCATCATTTTGCAGGATAACTCATCCGCCCCTGGCATACTCCTTTACTAGACCCCCCATCCAACGCCAGATCTAGCCCATGGTTTGCAAATATGGGTCATACCCTTTGATGACTGACAGTGGTAGTTATAAGAAAACTGGGCCAATATCACCCAATTGACCCAATCATCCTGCCAGTCCAAAACGTAGTATTAAAGGTATTGTTCTAATATCTGGTTTATTCTCTCCATCAGTCCATAAGATTGAGGATGGTATACCAAAGCTCTACATGGGAGAATCTTCAAATATCTGAGCAAATTCAACCAGAATTTTGATATGAAGTGGGGTCCATGATCTTAGACGATCTCTGCCAGTAGGCCATGTCAGGCAAATATCTCATCAATGAAAATCTTTGCGGCATCTTTGGCCAAAAATTGCAGGTACATGAAATAAATTCAGCATATTTAGTCAGCCAATTGACTTTAACTATTATCACATCCTTTCCAAGTCCTTGGGTAACCCCATAATGAAATCCACACTAACCAACCCCCATGGCTGACTCAGCATTTGGAGTGAGACTAAATTACCCGAAGGTGGCTTCCTCAAAGGCTTTAATTAAGCTCAAACCAAGCATTCTGTCACATACTTTATAATATCCCTCCAAATTTCAGCTCATGAGTTGTTCCGCTGCACCAATTTGACCATATTCTCAACCCCTGGATGCCCCACCAATGGGTGGTCATGAAACGCCTGCAACACCTCTCATTGTAACATTGAATTAGGAACCCACACTCATGAGTCATGTGCAAAATTCCGTTTATCTTCCCATACATCCAATGTTTATTGTGCAGCTGACTCTCCACTGTCTTGGCCCACAACCAAAAACTAAATGCCTACTTCCTTTGCTTCCACTTAATATACTCCCCCAATTTGCTCTCCTCACTTGCCATCATGGAAAAATGGTCCAACTGGAACATGGTGGCTATGTAAACTCTTTTAACTCTGCCTTCTCATATGCTAGCCCCTATCTCAGATCAACCAATCCGCCAAGGTGTTGACCATCTCCAGTCAGTACTTTACCTGGAAAACATATTGAATTAGCTCCACATGTCAATGGACTTGGCGCTGATTCATCTTCCTGGGCTTGCAGTAATATTCCAGCGCTCAATGGTCCATACAGACTACAAAAGGGTGTTGGGCATAAAGCAGGTTTTGCTTCTCCAGTAAAGCCTAGACCACCACCAGTAGTTTCTTGTCATATATTAATAAAATTTTTTATCACCCAAATCATCTTCTGGCTGAAATAGCACAATGGGTGCTCCAGCCCGTCCTCCCCTTCTATAACAGCACCATCACATGACAAAGTTCAAGTCATATGTCTTAACCATGAAAGGTTTCTCATGATCCAGATGGGTGAGGACAGGCACCAAAATGAGCTTTTCCTTCAGCTGATTGAACGTCTGTTCCTCTTCTTCCCCCCATATGAATGGCACATCCCACATCAACCACGTAAGTGGCAAAGCCAACTGCAACAAATTCCTCACAAACCATCAGAGAAAAATCACCATTCCCAAGAAACTCCTTACCACTATTTGATCTGCATAACAGATGGGGCTCCCAAGGCCCAGCCTGCCACTGGCCGTGAACCCAAACCCCTGGATGGGGGTCACTCCCATGAGGGAAAGGGCAATAGCTGTACCAAACCCCCAAGACTTTTATCTGGTTTGGTGGTCTCACTGGGCACACAGGCTGAGGTGCGGTGCACTGGCCTCTGTCACCTTGGGGACACTCTGTCAACTACCATCCCAAAGGGATAAGCACAGGATGAAGTGCAGCAGACATTGATGTCTTGCCAGCCTCTAGTCACCCGCACTGCAGCTTTTGACAAGCTCCCCCAGCCAACACTGGGATGGAGTATTCTGCTCCTCCGGGACATCACCACCCCAGAGGATCTCAGGTCATCCACCCCCTTCCTCACTTCCTATCATACCGCCATCTGCACCAGAACAACCTGTTTGAATAAATGAAATATAATCTTAAATTAAATTAAATTAAATTATAATAGGTCTAGCAAACAGCGGCCTTTATTGGGGTGAAATTGAGGTTTGGAATAGAATTCCAATTGAGGTCCATTAAAAGCAACCTCGCTTTTAGATAATACCTAAAAAGACTAAATGCATTGTTGGTCATGAGGTACATAAAAAGCCTCCCAAAATTAACAACGTTTATGCAACTCATTGGTGAATGGGGAAACCTCCAAAAATGGACAATCGCTTAAATAATTGTTTAAATAATTATCCCACTATTAACCTGATTAGTAAAACTGCATTGGAATAATGGTATTGCAACCTTTGACAAACCCAAATATTGAAATTCCAAACCTTATGAGATCCATATATTATCATTGACTGTAACATCACTCCCTTGAAATGAGAATCCCCGTGGATCCAAACCTGGATCATCAAGGTAGGCGTGCAGCAACCAACGACTTTTCTGATAGAGGACCTCTTTCTGTGGGCAGCCTGGGGAAGTCAGACGGAAATCCGGAGCTCCTGGATCAAATCAACAGGTTTACTGGAGATCTCCTAATGGACGCATGAGGCCAGCAACCACCAGCAGTCTTGCCCAACCCTTAAGCTACCCATCCCCTTTGCCAGAGGGCCCCACAAAACCAATGAAAAGGATCGATGGCCCATGGCAATGCTTGGGACATCAATTGCGGCCATCTTGCAGGCTGGCTGGAACCACAGCCCACAAGGTAAAGTTAACTTTGGAATAATGTAACAGATGGGGCTCCCAAGGCCCAGCCCGCCACCAGCTGTGAACCCAAACCCTGGATGGGGTCACTTCTGTGAGGAAAAGAGCAATAGCTGTACCAAACCCCCAAGACTCCTATCCAGGCAAATGGTCTCGCCGGGCACACTGGGCTGAGGTTCAGTGCACCAGTCTCTGTCACCTTGGGGCCACTCTGGCAACCGCCATCCCAAAGGGATGGGCATGGGCTGAGGTGCGGTGGACATTGATGTCCTGCTGGCCTCTAGTCACTCACACCGCGGCTTTTGACAAGATCTACCAGCCAACCCTGGGCTGGTGTATTCTGCTCTTCCAGGGCATCACCACCCCAAAGGATCTCAGGACGTCCACCTTCTTCCTCACTTCCTATCATACTGCCATCTGCACCAGAACAACCTGTTTGGAAAATAAAATACAACCTTAAATTATATTAAATTATAACAGGTCTAGAAAACAGTGGCCTTTATTTGGGTGAACTCGAGGTTTGGAATAGAATTCCAAAGTCAACTTTATTTTGGTGGGCTGTGGTTCCAGCTAGCTTGCAAGGTGGCCGCAGTCAATGTCCCAAGTATCACTATGAGCCATCCATTCTTTTTGTTGATTCAGTGGGGCCTTCCGAAGAAGGGGATGGGGAGCTTGGGGGGTGGGCTAGACTGCTGGTGGTTAATGGCCTCTTGTGCCCATCAGGAGACCTCTAGGGAACCCGTTGATTTGATCTGGGGGCTCTGAATTTATGTCCAACTTCCTCGGGCTGCATGCTTAAAAAGGTTCTCTGTTGAAAAAGTCATTGGTCACTGCACGCCTGACTTGATGATCTGAGCTTGGATCCACCAGGATTCTCATTTCAAGGGGGTGATTAATGGTCAATGATCATACATGGATCTCATAAGGTTGGTAATTACAAGATTTGGGTATGTCAATGGGTGCAATTCCATATTCTGATGCAGTTTTCCTAATCAGGTTATTAGCAAGATAATTGTTTAATCATTTTTTAAGTAGTTGTTCATTTTTGGAGGTTTCCCCATTTGCTGATGAGTTGCTGGGACACCATTAATTCCAGAGGCTTTTTACACACCTCATGAATGACAATTCATTTAGCCTTTTTATTTATTTCAAAGTGAGGTTGCTCCCAATGGACCTCACTTGGAATTCTATTCCAAACCTCAATTTCACCCCAATAAAAGCCGCTATTTGCTAGGCCTATTATGATTTAATATAATTTCAGATTGTTTTTTATTTATTTAAACAGGTTGTTCCAGTATAGATGACAGTGTGATAGGAAGTGAGAAAGGGGTGGACGTCATGAGATCCTTAAGGTTGGCGATGCCCTAGCAGAGCAGAATACCCCATCCCATGCTTGGCTGGTGGAGCTTGTAAAAGACGTGGTGTGGGTGACTAGAGGCTGGCAGGACATCAATGTCTGCCGCACCTCAGCCTGTGCTCATCCCCTTGGGATAGCAGTTGCCATAGTGGCCTTGAGGCAACAGAGGCCAGTGCGCCGCACCTTGGCCTGGTGTGCCTGGTGAGACCACCTGCCCAAATAGAAGTCTTAGGGGTTTGGTACAGCTATTGCCCTTTCTCTCGTGGTAGTGACCCCCATCTGGGGGTTTGGGTTCACAGCCAGTGGCAGGATGGGCTTTGGGAGCCCCATCTGTTACAATCTGTTGGCTCTTTTTATTGCGCAACCACCTGTAGCTTGTCTGGGCATATCCCAAACCCTAAACCAATCACAACATTTCCCAGTAATGTTACCAATTGTTTGTTGAACTCAAACTTTGAATGCTTCAGCTGCAATATCGCCTCAGCCAGTGCTTCCTGAACCTATTGCACATCACATATATGCACTTCCTGATAATGGTAAAACACCAGGATGTCAACAATGTAAGTGATGCAACACCAGCCGTTATCATACTTAGAACCTGGTCAACAATGCGTTGGAACACTGACGGTTCATTCTGCAGCCCAAATGGCATCACCTGCTTTTGGAACATATTGATGCGGCATTTGAACGCTGTGTACTTCTGGTGCGCCAGTCTCATGGGTACCTGGTTAAAAGCATCTGACAGATTGACCTCAGTGAAAATGTTACATCCCATGACCATCTGAAGGATGTCCTCCATTAATGTAATGTGTAAAGGGTCTGGCTCCATAACCACGTTAAGCTGCCAGAAGTCCACGCTTGGCCATAATTCCCTGCTCGCCTTGGGCAACAGTAACACTGGGGACTATGGCGGATTTTGATAGTTCAATTAACCCCTCGCTCAACATCAAATTCACAAGTTCCTCTAATGCAGCCCATGCTCACTCATTCATCAGATAGACTGGGCATCTGGGGAAAGTTTAGACCCCTCTTAGAATTAAGATGAGATTTTGTGAATGGGTCCGTGGGAGAGAACAGCAAATCCTTTTTTGATCCAAAGATTACCACAAACTCTTGGTATTCTGCCGGCAACTCCTCCTCTTGCATGGCCCCCAGGTTTATATATTCATCTGACTTATTGTCTTTCACCAGAAGTCTCCACCTCATTAGCATCCCATCCTTGAATTCAGGGTCACAGTACTTGATTAAAAATCAATTTGGGGCCAGAATTAATGCCACCACCGCATCCCCAGCACCACCAGGTGGGCCAAATTTTTGATTGCACAGAACTGTTCCCAGAACCCAAATGGATCCTGCCATACTTTTACCAAAGGGCTCACTTGCAATAAGGGCGCCCTCTGTGATGCATCAGCGAACACCTTCAGTCCTCTCTGCACCTGCACCCTCAGTCACTCCACAGTGCTAGTTTGACATAGTTCTCTTCTTCCTCAGTATCTATCAGGGCCATCGCCCCTTCCATTCCGGTATCTGTATGCAACTCCACTGTGATAAAATAAGCGTGGATAAAGTGAAGAAGGCGATTTATTTCTGAATGAATCTTTAAATTGCAAATTCACATAAGATGAATATTTGGGCATGTTCTCTTTTCCTTGCCTGTGACTCACTTGTTTCTACGCCTCCTCCTCATTCTCTTAGCGTCCTCCCCCTGTACATTGCTGAAATTCTAGGGACTAAATGCCAGCCCCCTGACTAGAACGGCCACTCATTGGGGATTATAATTCCTGGCAACACCAATCCCTCATGCTGGTCCTTGTCCAGCGCCAAATGTATACTGACTTTCATTGTTAATGCGACTTCTACCGCCAGTGTGCCTTGTACCTTCACCACCACCAAAGCTGCTAGCAAATCTGCCTGCAACCCCTGATGGAACATATGCAAAGATTGGGAATCTGCCACCTTGTCTGCCTTCTCCAGCAGACAGAAAATCCGCACATATTCTTTTACCAAACTCCACCCAAGCCTAACCGTTAGGAGCGCCAACCACACCTCATCTTTTGCTTCATCCAGAAACGTCGCCCTGTCAATCAATTCCACACATTCCTCCATTTAACTGGAAAGTATCCTAGTTCTTCAATCTGGTCCTGCAGCCATCTTTCCAATTACAAAGGTAGCGCGTTCACTACCTGGGACAGTTGGAGTGAGAAAAGAAGATTCACCTCTTTTTGCCTGCGCCAACAGCACCTGGAAGTGAACTCATGAAATGAACTGATGAATTTTTTACAGCGCCTATATGAACAGTGCCACGCGACCATTAAGGTGATTTGGTTTTTACTGGGACTTCCAAGGATTGCAGGTTTGCTGCTCCCCATAAACACTCCACCTCACACAACAAAAATACCAGCAAGAACCCCACCATAACTATGGTCAGTAAATGTTGGTTACATTCTTCTCCGCTGGTGACCGCCACCTTCTCACAGGGACCTCACAAAAAGTGAGGAGGGTATTTATGTTTTGTTTAGTGTAACAGGAAGGTTCACGCCAAAACGTGATGAAGGAGTTAGGAATTATAAGACATATCACTGACCACATGACTGAAGCCTGGTAGACCTATCCCTGAACCTGCACGCCATTACTGGAAGTTGTAATGTATTCTTGGACTATGGTTCTGGCGATGCTGCATGTGAGAAGCAGCATCTGACTCCATGACATAGCCAAGAATGAGGCCAACGCCTGGGCCAGCTCGCTGGTCAAGCTCATCTTCTCCTGTTGGGTTTAAATTATAATTTAAATAAACTTTTAAAATGTCCTTTAAGAAAGCAAATAATTATTGATTTTGTAATAATTTCCTTAGAAAATAAAACTAAATTATCAATTATCATTTTCCCTTTTTATAGCATCGCAAAACCTACTTAACAAGGCCCCTTTACCCTAGGATTTTTAGCAATAACCATATCATCATGAGCAAAATCTCTGTATTTCAGTGAATCATTATTTGGAGGATTCAGGACACCAGTCATGCGTTACGCCAGATCAGCCCTAATTCCCAAGTTCCTGAATTCTTGAATATGGCTCTGATTTTAATTCATTACTCTTCCAGCATGGAATCTTCCAGATCAACCTTTAGATTTGTGGCAGAATCCATAATTAATCTACTAGGTTGATGTGCGAATCAGGCTGAGCCTGATCTGTCACAATAATGGGACATCTTGACGCCAGAGGGCGTCTACAAGTGGGGATTTCCCAACAGGTCTCTTGCTTGGTAACCAGATTCATTAAGAGGGGGCAGCAGTGTCATAATAATAGTCACTAAGGCCCATTATTGTGCAACCCTGGGAACATAATTCTGGGTATCAGCAGCAACAAACACAGAAAATAAAATTATAATTAAAATTTCCCTTAAAAGGGCTTTGTTTATTTCAAACAAAAATTTGATAATCAACTGACAACCATACCAGTGAGGGATGGTTGTCTTAAATAAAGGGGCTTAAGGAATAAATTAGAACAAATGAATGAAGGTATCACAATCCACCAATTTTTGGAAGAACAAGATTTTGCAACCAACTTAATGCTGAATCAACCTATCACTGACCATCTGACTCTTGTTAAAATTTCACCATTAAATTGTTCTTTCCACCATGATTCCGCTTGGTGGATCTGTGATGATTCATTCAGGGGGAGACTAGTTGTTCCCATGGCTAGACCACAAGGCCTGATCCCGTTGGGTATCAACGAGATTTATCACCCTCAAATTCACTGAAGTTGGACCCTCAATTTATCCAGATTTTTTGCCAAATCAGTGAAACCTAAAATTTTTGCTGAAGTTGGACCCCTTAAGAAATTCATATTTTTACCTCTTCAGCAGAACTTTAAATTATCTCTGAGAATAAGTGCTCTCTACTTCCCTTCAGATGGAGTCTTCTCGCCGCTGCCACTTCCCTGAACACCCCCATGATCCGCTGTAGCAGTTCTTGCATGGTCAGATAGGGGGAAGGGGCAACCATAAGGGATATGCCATCACCCACCTCTCATCCACCACATGGGCTAATTCGCCCTGGGTTATGAATAGGCCAGCCGTCTTCAGGGCCCTTTTTTGGTGTCTAATGGGAATTCCTTGCGATTGAGGCACAGAGGGTACTCCCCTGACTTACAGAAGCTCAGTGTTTTGACCAATACACGTCCTACCTAGACGCCAACAATAATGTACTCATGAGATGTCTTAAATCCACGCAGGACACTGAACTACCTAGTCTCATACATACAACCCTTGATCTGGCAGCTACTGAGAGTGCTGGTATTAGTCCAGATGACTACCCCTACATTTGAAACTTGAGAAATTTCCACGCAGAAGCAGGAAGGGGTACAAGACCCCAGTAGAGACCCTCTCTCAGATTAGTGACATAGCTCATGTGATAGATGAGCAGTGGGTTACTGCCCTGGCTCCAAAAGAACCTCCCTCTCTGTCCCCATCTCTTTTTCTGATATGGTAAAAATAATTGAAGGGGTGTGCAGAGAGGTGTTTCAGTTTAAGGCCATCTAACAGGACCCTCAGGATCATCCAAGTGTGACCTGTCACTAATGTTATCCAAGGAATCACACCACCTCACCCAAATCTTCATATGAGCCCAAATTCACCTGATAAATTAGACTAGGTTTTACTATTAATTCAGATCACAGATTAAACCCACATATCACGCATAACTCTATTGATGTTAATTCAACAAATTATTTTAATCATTAGGGTATACTGCAGAAATGGTGCTCAAAACAGAATTATCCAGAAAATTGCATAAAAGCCAGTAGCATTCTACTTGATCCCTTTCTGATCTGGTGGACATGTTATCAAAACATTTGTGATCCATCTGAAACCTCTGACGCCTTCCCCCTCTCAAACCATTGTGCAAAGCCAACCCTTCTATTTAGGGTGCCCAGAAGAGGCTTTGTCGCCTCTAAAGCTCTTCTCTCCCTTTAACCACCCCACTATATAGGCAAACACCATCCTTAGGGTAAGTTGCTTGTTCATTTATTAATCTACTTTCCTTTTTGTTTTAATAAAAGTAAGAACTGTTTCCATTAGTTTGCCATGGATTCTGCCACCACCCTTCGCCTTCTTCATAAGAAAACGTAGTCTGGCAATTCCGCTGCAATCTGCAAGATAGTTCAAGGGTTTTGGATGAGGTTTTGTGATCTACTGAACCAGAAGTTCTCCACAATAAAGCATAACGCACATGTTTTAGCCTGCCTGATTTCATCAGTTGACCCGCTGTGCATGACATGGATCCCATTAATTTATATATGAAATGCCAATCCATTATAAACTTGGTGCAACTTCTGGGCATGCTGCGAATGCCATTGAATTAGTATATCCTTATGATCTGCCAAAAATTTGGCATGATCCATCTGTTCTAATTTTTATAATAGTAATCCTTCTACTCCCAATACTGAACAGCCTCAAAGCTCTAATGGTTTGTAGTCCTCCCTGCCTCTCCCACCTATTGGGTTACCCCAGTAAGACCTGCAGTTGTTCCCATTGCAGCCTCCTGGTTTGTTATGGGGGCATCTAGTATGTTTTTAAGATGATTATATACTCACTTTCAGATATTAGAGCCTTACACAAGAGTCATTAGTTCTGATGAACCTAAGGCATGCTTGGCCATTCACTGGGCGTTGAAACACACAGCTCATATGGCCGGACTTCTTTCATTTTGCATAAAACCTAACATAATGAACCAGCTATCAATTTTAGCACCCTCTACCTAATCTTTTATCTAGGTAATGCATTTTCTTGCATTGTTAGGAATATCCACCTATATAATTAAGATACCTTATCTCTTGTTGTATCAGCTGGAGTTTGTCTATAAATACTCCTGGTCATCAAATAAGAAGCCTCCTCTCACCATGAGTCCTTCCTCTACAGCTCAGTCACTCTCAACTTCCAACTACGATTACAAGGTTTATTTCACCTTCCCTATTACCTTCTGTTCTGGGATGAGTAAGATCACTATGTAGGCGCTTCTTTTACAGGAAAAGCTTTGTAAATTCAAGAACTTGAGAATCTCACATGCATTAGATCTAAACGCTGATGTGGCCTCTACCATATTGAGTGCATTTTTCTAAATCTATGAAGTGCTAAGCTTTGCATAAGCTAGCAAAATTCATTGTGCATGGTTTATGCTTCTGAGACCATTTTTCAGCTTTTTCTGATTTTTTTTAATCCTGTGATCCTTGGTGTAGGTTGGTGGCGTCAACAACAAGTTTTTATCAAGTTGGCTTTTAACTCCCTCTCCTTTTCCAACAATTATACCAGTGGGTAATTCCCACTAAATTATATACTTCCTCCTGAGACCTCCTTGATCTCTATCTTACTTCCAGCTCCTATCCCCATGAATTTTACACCAAATTTCCCAGCTTTTCTCGCCCCATATAAATAAGTATATGACATGAGCCTAGCTACTAGCCTCCCACCTCATTCAGAGTATTGTTTAGCATTTCAACTGAAGGTACATCTCATCAAGATAAACTGTCAAATATACCTTCACACAGAGGAAGAGGATAAAGCTTTAAATGTATGGCTGGGTGAAAGGTTGGTGAGAAATTAATTGTTAATAAATCCTCCCCATTACTTCCCACGCTGTCTTCATGGAGAAAGCATATGGGATTCTAAGACCTTGTTTTGATTATGGGCAAGTCAAAAATTTATAGTTCCAGACCCCTACCCCTCCTGCTGGATACAATCTATAGCCCAGGCAATTGTCAAGCTGCGGGTTTCTCTAGATTTTTTTAGTAAATGCTTTCAATCAAGTAAGGGTCAAGAAGTTAAAGTATTGTCTCACTGCCATTTGCACAAAAAGGGGAATTTTTTAATTTAATGTGATGCCATTTTGGTTGAAGAACGAGCCAGCAACCTTTCAGAGCCTAATAGATGATTCCTGGGTGATCTCCACTTCTCCTGCGCAGTTGCCAACATTGATGACATATTAATCCACTCGCCTTATCATGAGCAACAATCCAAAGATCTGGAAGCGGTCATGGTGACCATTCATAAGGCTGGGCTCTTCATGAAGCCCTCCAAATGTGAATTCTTTAGTGAAAAGTTGACCTTTCTAGGGAACCTGGTTTTAAAAAGATAGCTATGAAGTACCTCATGTAAGTTGGAAACAATACAATATTGGACAGCCCCCACTACTAAAAAACAACTCTGAAGCTTCCTGGGGATAATGATCTTTTTTAAGAAGTTTCCCCCGCTCTTGCACAACTGTCAGATCCCTTAAATTCCCTGACTGGAAGAAACATCATCTCAAATGAACTAAAGCCAATAGACATTTGACTCCATCAAGGAGGTTTTTTTACCACGCCTGTCCTCAGGCATGCTGACACATCTAAGCATTTCATTGTGGCTTATGATGAGTCTTCAGTTGCCGTAGGTGCTGTTCTCCTACAAGAGAATGATGGGGCTGAGCATCCAGTTGCTTGCTTTTCTCAGAAGTTCTCAGCCACTGATCAGTCCTGAGCAATCTATGAAAAGCAATTGGCAGCAGTGTTTTTGTCACTAAGTTATGGCGCTAGCTTCTCCAGGGTGCCCAGCATGTAATCACTGTACATACTAACCACCAGCCCATGTTTACTATAGAAAACCCCAGAAGCTTGTTAATTGTCAGGCTCGCACATACCATGATCTATGCAATTTACACTTCATGTATGAGTTGTGAAGGGGCCTTGAATATCTTACTAGACATTTTGAGTAGAACCCCTGCCATTAATACAGTATAGATGAGCTTCCTGACCTTACTACTGTTGTCTTTGCCTCTCAAAACTTGACGCTGGCTCCTCTTTCTATATATTCTGCCAGTTTGTTACTAGAAGCACCCCTCCTTGACCAAATACTCGCCACCCAGTTGACCTTCCCAGAAGTGATTACTTTGTATAAGGACTTGGAAACTAAAGCACATAAGCGTGCTCTCTAAACTCTTAAGGATAAGGTAATTTTCTTCAGAGACTGAGTTTGGGTTCCTTCTGCCTTTCATGAACAGGTGATTTAAGAACATCATGTTCCACCAACTGTGGGTCACCCAGGTCCAAAAATTGAGGAAAGTTGGTTAAGAGGACGTATAACTGGATAGGATCCTTTATGGAAATCCCCTCATGGATTTCCCATGTGTAGTGTCTGCAAAATCTAAATCTGATAGATCTGGAAAAAGGGCCTCT
The DNA here is from genome assembly GCA_022478985.1 of Massospora cicadina. Lineage (NCBI taxonomy): Eukaryota > Fungi > Entomophthoromycota > Entomophthoromycetes > Entomophthorales > Entomophthoraceae > Massospora > Massospora cicadina. Next base: position 96,316 of record JAKSZP010014503.1, read on the forward strand.
TTAATCTTTTGAAAAAGTCAGTAGGCCCCTGGACCTCAATATCCATTAACTTTATTGTATAGTTACCTCCATTTTTAAAATTTATGACGCAATCATAGTGGCCATTAATAAATTTACCAAGCTTGCACTCTTCATCTCTTACAACACAGCAATCACTTTTGAGGAAACTGTGGCCCTGTTTGTAACAGATGTGCTCTCTATGTTTGGTCTCCTCAGGGAGATAGTAAGCAACTGCAGACCCCAATTTACTGCCATATTCTGGAGTTTCCTTCTTGACCTCCTCCAGATTAAGCCTGCTGTTCAACTGCTTATTACCCCCAATTAGATGGGCTAAACTGAGAGGGAAACCAACGTTGTCACAATGCCTCCGCTGTAATGCATCTGCCAGTTATGACACTTGGGCATCAGAAAACCCCTGGCACAGTTCATGTATAACAATGCAATCCATGCCTCCACCAGATTCTCCCCTTTTGAGGCAATATAATTATAACCCCTTATTCCAGATTGGCACTCACTTTACTTCCACAGGTCTTCAGAAGAGGAATGCCTAAACCATATATACAAGACCCACAATTTTGCACAAGAGTGCCTGTCAAATGCAGTGTAAGCTTAGAAAAAATCTGCACACCAAAGATGCAACCTGGGCCATGAGCTCAAGGAAGGATCCCTTGCTATGTCAGATACCCAGAATTTGGGTATAAAAGTCACTTCCTAGAAGTTGGCAAGCAAACGCTATGGGCCTTTTAAAATGATGAAGGGCTTGGAAATTGGCGTATTTCATATCAAGCTCCCCTCTCACTGAAAGAAAAACAATGCGTTCCACATGTCCCAGCTTTACCCATTCAGGGGCCCCATGCCCATGTCTCATGAACCAATCATTGTTAACAATTCCCAGAAGGCAGAGGTAGATGCAATCATAGCCTCACAGAAACCACATCGCTCAATCTAGTACCTGGTAGCCTGAAAAAGTTACCCTTCCTACAAAAATACCTGGGTGAGTACAAAAGTTTGGGTTAATTGAAAGGAACTTGCGGAAAAGTTCAACACCTCCTAGCTCAAGGCTCCACAGCTGACCCCCCCCCAGAAAGTTGTAGCCCTTTAGGCCATCAAGGTCACTGAGAGGTACAGAAATTGCGCCATCAACCATGTCCTAAAAAGGAGGAATTTACCCTGTTTCCAAAGGGAAAATAGTATAGGTTCAAATGACCAGATCTTTATTTGGATGTTAAAAATTTTCCTCACAGGCGTAAAAAGGGCCTAAGCCTTCATTGGAGCCCCTCTCTCAGATCAATGGCTTAGCTCATGTGGTCAATGAGTGGTGGGTTAACGCCTTGGAACCCAAGGATCCTAACTCTCCACCCAATATTTCTCTTCTACCTTGTTAGAAACAAAGGAAGGGGTGTGTATGGAAGTGGTCCAGTCTAGGTGCCTCTGGCAAAACTCTAAGGCACACTCAAACAGGTTGGTCTCCGCTAATATAAAAAATCAAACACACGCAGATCCCCATATAAGCCTTAGTACACCTGATAATTCAGATCAGGTTTCTATCAATGGTACAGATTGAGGATCAAACTTGCAGATCACCCAAAATTACTCACAATGTTCTTTTGATTAATTTAAACAATGGGATGGGTTCTCTAAAAATTGATGGCAACAGCACATCAGTCCAGAATAATTCTATTTAAAATTGGCAGTATCAAAATGATTCTTCTGATTAGCATAACTTTCAAAGCAAATTTTCAATAAAGTAAAATAAACTTCAACTTCAACCCCCACCTCCCAGTTCCCCCAAGGGCCTCAGATCCTCTGCCAGCTCCTTCAGGGGAGCAGCGGCGAAACACCCCCTAGAATTTTCTATCCAGCAGAAGCTGTGCTCAGCTTGGATCATCCAGTCCTCCAAAATTCTTGGGCCAGTTTGTTCCACCTAAGGATCTTGACATACACTTTAATGTACCCAGGAAGTGCCTAGAAGCCCCCTGGTTCTCCCTCATATCAGTATGCAATTCATCCTCAGGGTTGAATATGGGAAGTTATTCCTATATGGCAACTAAAAAATATCAAATTAGCTCATGCATAGATGGAACCCACCAGATTCTGAACTTCTGTCCCTACAAGGGGTATTTCAACCTTGGCTTCACCTGTGAAGCTGATGCCACCACTACAGCAACTGTTCCTCTGGTGTTTCAGGGCACCCCTCTCCCCACCACTTGTACCCAGCTTCCCGTGGACACCACTATGGTAGTTCAGTTCGTGGGGTTGCCTTCACATCTCCCGCCCTCCACAGTGCTCCATCAGGAGCTGATGGTTGGTTTGGCTTTCTATGGCTCTGACCTCATCCTTCAGTTTATGGTCCAAATAGGGCCACACATCTTTCAGGACCTCAAGCATCTGCCGCAATATGCCAAAAATTTTAATAAAATGTCAGTTGATTTCCCCACATTTTGTTCTCCCTTCTGCCCCCAATCATCTGTTCTAAGCCCATAAGAAGGGTGGCCGCACAATCTTTACAGCCTGTTTTGGGTTAGATCAATTGAAAAGCAGATGCCCATCCTTAGCTACTTCTGCCAGATTTGAGCCCACTCTGCCAGCACCCAACCTGCCGCCAGTCCCTCAAAGCATTTTCTATGTGGGGTAGCATCCTGCCCCCCCTCTCAGAAAGCCTGTTGCTGCCACTGTTCCCATAGCAGACCATCAGGCTCCTTATTAACCCACGCTTGTCCCAGCCAAATAAGAAGCAGCTTAACAGATGTTCAACCATTTGCTTCCTCCCACTCATCAGCCAAACCCCAACCCTTAGCTGAAGCCCCAATCCTTTATAATCAGAATCCCTGGGCCTTATTAGCTGAGGTTTATTAATCAGGTGAACGCATTGAACCAACTGCTTCCACCCTTGAACGCTTTTTACAAACAGATTATGATGACCAGTACCCCCATCAGCATTATATCCCTCAAACAAATGCAGTGCTGTTCCTCTCTGATCATCAGCTCACGGTTGAAGTGGTCACCTAACCTGATTGCCACCTTCTATGCAAAGCTGTCACCAAGTCAGTGGCTATGCTTGCCACTGGTGTTCCCCCTGTTGTCCCAGATACCTTGCTATGGCAGGTGAGTGGGACCTCATTAAATTCCATAAAACGTTACAAATTCATCCCTAAAGTCATGGAAGTGGCAAAAAACCCTAAAACTGAGATCAACCAACCAACATTGCCACCTTCATCAAGATACCTGATGCACACATTCAGGCTGAACAAGATCTGGCCATCTACATCACCACCTTTGTGGTGGTGCATGGTGACTGGTCTGACACTTCACTGGGAGATATTAAACCCCACACTGCTGTTGCCCTCACTCCTTTGCTTTCTGCCTAAACCCACACTTTGCTCAACAAAGACAATGCCAAGGAAATGCCCTTGAATATTTCCCCTATGGTCATCTAACAGTTTGCCGTTGACAGCCTGGTTGGTTTGGTTTCATTAGGTTTTAGCACCATTTAGCTCATCTGAACGTTTTGGCCCGCTTTATTATATTGGTAATGCCCATCCACTGGTCAGCTTACCTTAAATAAGCAAGATTTGGTAGCATCCCTCTGGATTACTCTTTGGTCCAGAGCTCACACTAACAAAAATTTAAAGGGAGTCCAAGCCCATTGAAGCCTTCCCCAACTTGTTATTTTTTGGCTCACCAGATTTGGGTTTTTCACATTGGCCTAGGTGCTGGCCAGTTCCTAAGCTCCCTTCTATCTTCCCCCACCCCTACTATAAAGGCAACCGCCCTCCTTAGGGTAGGCTGCCAGTCTATTTCTCCTTATAGCTTCTTTTAAATAAACCACTCTCCTTCCAGGTTGCCTTATGTGAGATCTGCCTGCCACACTTTAGTTTTTTTACCAATATCATCTGCCAATGCATGCAATATCTGTGAGATGCCAATGATGTTCATAAAGTGGGTTTACAATCCACAAATGAGCTGCTTTCTGCGCCATACCTGAGTTGATTAGACTGGGGGCCTCAGAATCGCCTGGTGGTCTGTTGTGCATGTTGTGTACATCTGTAATTATGGTTTATGCTGCCAATCCACCACTAATGCAGCACAATCCGTCCAGTTTATGTTGTTATATACCTTGATCTGTTTAGTTGCAATAGTTAATAACTGAAACCCTTAAAAGGTTGTTGCCCTCCCTGCCTCTCACACCCATGGGGATTGCCCCAATATGACCCACGGTTGCCCCTATATACTGCCTTCTGCCTGGCTATGGGAGCCTTTTGTACATCTTTAAACCAATTTGCTCCTCATTTAACCCATAGAAGTTCCACCACCAAGTCTCTAGGCCGGATGAGCCCTTGGCATTCTAAGCATTTGCTAGGCACTAACCTACCCACTTTATATGGCCATTCTTCAATCATCCAGCTTGCACCATGACAAGACCTACAAAGATTTGATGTGCAACTTATGCTTGCATCCATCTACATGTCAACTTTGGGACCCCTTCTATAAAGATATCAATTGTTTTAAAGGTGACTACAACACAATCAACCACCCCTTATTAAACTTGACTGAAGCATCCTGGCATCTTCTCAGGGGGAAGTATCTTTGCATGAGTATGGTAAGATGCTGTGCAAGTTTTGCAGGCCTAGGCCAGCCAAGGTATAACTGTACCATTCACAATATTCAAATAATATAAGTTGATTAGATGCTCTCAGCCTAACTTTCTGATGATCACATGATGCCAAAATTATCTGTTCTTACAAGACTTGGGACTGACATTTTATCTGGCAGCAATTCTTTCATTATCTGCCATGGGTGGTAGTAATTCATCTTAGGCTCTCTGTTGACATAGGTGTAACGTATAGGACCCTTAATTAAATGCTTTACAGGTCCTATAAACACGTGTCATGATAGTTTAATATAGCTACGGTCTATTATTTATATTTAGGCCAATTTATGTTTGATGCATAAGGACTTTTATAGAGGATTATAATCAACCTGCTAAAATTTTCAATCAACATGCTAAAATCATTAAAATTGAAGCGCTTTGAGAAACCTCATTAATGCATAACTAGAGAGCGGTGTTTCTTAAAGTAAACCCACTAAATAAATTTCCTAGAGAGCAAGTAGTCATATACTAACCTAGGTACATGATGGATCATACCTGAACTTAATCTGACCCTGATTACTTTTTAGCTTAGCCATACTTATAAGTTTACCAATGGTCATTTCTCTACTCATCTGAACTTTAAATTTCTATATATCCCCTAAGATGCTTATTTTTGGAGTTTGAATAAATATCATCCTAGCAGTACCGATTGACTAGCACGATACATCAACCCTTACTCAAGTTAACCAAACCATACCAACCTGTAAAATACACAGCTATACAAACTATATATGTTTTCACCCCTTTTATAAACCTGAACCGGTAAGATTTAACCGCCCCTATAAAATTTAAGCTTGTAAAACTTGACGCCTTACCTTTTTAGCCAGGATTTTAGGTTTGGTTCCATGGTACTGGGCCTAAACCACATTCTAACCGTTATACATTAAGCTTGGTACGCCGATAGCTTGATACATCGAGTATCTACAAATGGGGAAACGTTCTCAGCCCTTAAACTTAAAGGTCACCCGGCCTTAAAACTAAACCACAAGTCAACTTAACCCAATTCGTTTTACTTAAACGTGCCTACCTTGTGAGGATTTAACCTTTGGGATCACTTTCGACCAATTTACCCCTAACCCCAGCATGGGGTGGATGTCTATCAGTACAACGCTGCGGTAAGACCAACCATCGTTTTCAAACTTCGGTCGAGGGGTGATGGTTTTAATAACCAGTTTGAGGTCCTTTGGATGGAATTCACATTGGGAAAGGTTGGAACGAGATGTCTACCCTAAGCTTCATTGGAGCTAGTACATCGGTATGTTTTTTATTTGGTAAGATGCGTTGCGCATTGGCGCGTTGAAGTTAAATTTTAAGATAAAGTTTGGTTGTAAACATGGCGTACGATAACCCCATCGCTTACGGTACAAGAGCTTAAATTGACAAAGGGTAAAGTTTGGATCCAAAGGGAAGGTTTAATTGGATCGGATAAGGTCAATCGATCGGGCGGGGTTCCGAACCCTGAGACGCCGACAGCCTCGCGACGAGTTGCTGGTGAACAAACGCGCCGAGCTGGGGGAGCCCATCCATAACCACCCCGCCCTGGTTATCCCCCACGCCGCGCGCGGTGGAGAAATCCTCGTCGGGTTTCAGCTGCAGCTTGGCGCCGCGCCCACCCTCAAAGAAGCGGGCGAGCGCGGGCCGGAGCTCGGGGCACCGCTCAAAGAGCTCGCGCTGGCCCACGACGTAGAGCCCCAACCGAGCGCGCGACAGGGCCACCGTCAGCCGCCGGACGTCACGCAGGTGCCCCACCGTCTTGGTTCGTACCAACGACAGCAGAATATCTAAAATTGGGTTAGCCGCCAACCAAGCCTTTACAGTCGTTCTGCTCGCCCTGGTACTTGTCGACCGTCGAAACGCGCCCGGGAAGCCCCAACCCCGGAACGTTGGCGCACCGGGAGGCGAGGACGTCCTTGATCAGAGCGACTTGGCCGTTGTAAGTGGTGAGGATGCTGATGCTCGCGGCAGGGTACCTACAGTTAAGTCATAAGCGACGGCCGCCTACCCCATCAGCCGCATGTACTGGTACATGGCCACCACAAACTCCGCTTCGACAAGGTTTTGGTAAAAGTAGGGCACCGGCTCGGTCTCGGTCGACGGAAGGTCGATGAACTGGAAGGGATAGACGAAGCCGGGGTTGGCCAGGGCGTGCCGAGGGTTCCCACCCAAATCTCCCAGGCCAGGGTAGCGCCAGCGGTAGAGGTCCGCGAGCTGGGGGCGCGCGCGGCCCTGCTTGTCGAGGTGGATGGCCGGCACGCCAAGCCGCATCAGGCGCGCGAACATGGATTGCTCCATGTTGCCGTACGCCTGGAACCCCATGTTTTTGACGACGGGAGGGAGCTGCAGATGGTCGCCAATCAACACCACGCGCTTGAGCTCAGCGCACGAGTTCTGCAATACCAGCGGGATGAAGGTTTCAATCTCCAGTATCTGGGCCGCCTCCTCCAGGACCACGTTGTCGTACTTGAACCCCAGCTCAACAAGCTCACGCCGCTTCAGGGCGGCATGGGTACAGGTCATGGCTACGATGCGGGCCTCGTTGACCAGGAGATGGTTGGCACGATCTTTGCTGGTGCGAAGCAGCTCGAACGGGCGGATGGATTCGATCCTGTCAAAGAGGTGGGCAATGTGGCGGAAGCAGGCGTGCGCCGCCTCCATGGGCTCCGAAGAGAAAAGCGGTTGGGGCGCATCGCTAAAGAACCGACCAAACGGGAAGCACTCCGAGACGGGGAGGTCGGCGGCGGTTTGGAGGAACGCCTGCCACCGCGGCACAATGTATTCCCCGTAAAACTGGAGCGCCAGTTCGCACGTGTCGCCATAGCCGGGGTCCAGATCCAAGGATTGGGCCAATCTCGCCACCTCCGCCAATAGGTCGATGCGCTGCTCCAAAAAGGAGTTGACGCGCCCATATTTGCTGAAACTCTCGTCGACGTCCAACTCCTCCTCGCCGTGGCCCAAGCGCAGCAGATGCCTGGGGTCGACATCGAGATCGACAATCTTGGCGAACAGTTGGTTGAGGGCCTGGTTGCTATGCGTCACCAAAAGCAGGCGCTGCTTAGGGTGGCTGTGGTAGAGGTTGCTGATGATTTGAACCGCAACGTCGGTCTTCCCGGTGCCAGGGGGTCCCACCACCATCGTCAGCCCGAGGTTGCAGCCCGAGTACACCGCCTGCACTTGGGCTGGGGTGAAGCGGATCTTGTTGAGCTTGGGTTGATCTGAGGGGTAGGGGCCCATGCTCGGCTTGGTCACGCTGGAGACATGCAGGGCGGAGTGTGCGTCTAGGGCGCATGACGCACCCTCCGAAGCAAAGGTGAGCAGAAACGGCGGCACCATAAGCTCCGGCTCCCCAGCTTGGATAATCTGGTGGTTGGGGAAACTTTGGTTAAGGTGTTCAAAGTCAAGGAAGGTGTCATGGAAATGAAACCCGCCCTGGCTTGGAGAAGCCAGCCTGCTATGGTGGGCGGCGGTGGGGCTGCCGTAGCCCAAGAGTACCGCCTGAAGCCACCCAGGCACCACGAGCTCACTCTGCATGAGGTTGCGGATGGTTTCCAAAACGGCCTTAAAGTTGTTTTCCTTGGGCTTGCGCCGGACGACGACGTTGATGGTCTCGTAAACATCCTTGCTGACTTTGGCGTCACGCCGATCCCTCTGGTATTGGTTGGGATCGAGGGCGACGCGGATGGTGCGCAGGGGGCTCTTCATGTGCGCGTACCGGTCCTCGACGCGCGGCTTCCCCACCTCGTCAATAGGGCAGCCATCATCGCCGAGCACATCCAACACCTCACAGCCCCGCAGATGCGTTACCCCAAAGTGGTGGCAGAAGTCGCCGCCATCCGGAAAGGCGCGTGCCGAATCCTTGTGGGCTTGGATTGACAGAAGAAATAGCACATCGTGCCTGTGCAGCGACTTCCACTCTTGCTGGATGGCGTCGGCGTACCGGCCCAAGTTGATTTGCAAATCGGCCACCACGCGAGACGGCGCTGACTCGCCAAGCTTGGGCTTCTTGACGTCGACGATCGTCAGTTGCACCACCTCGGTGGCCATGCGCGCCCAGCCGCCAAACACCGTCTCGGAAAAGGCAAGGCGGGGGCTCAGCCGCCTTACAGCATCTTCAATGTCCTGCCGGATCTCATAGTAAGCTTCAAGGCGGAAGAGATGGAAATTGCGCAGAAGGTAGTCGTGGAGGGTCAGAAACTGCAGGTTCAGCTTGGGCAAAGGCAGCGGGTAGTCGCCGTTGTAATGTTGCGTGCTGACGATGGTGGGGTCAAAGAGCGCAGCCTCGTCGGGATACAGCGACATGCTGTTGACGGCTTGAACCTGGGATGGGCCCAACTCGAAGCGGCGACACAGGACCGACAATAAGAAGTCCTTGCTGTAGGAGTCCGAGGATTCAAGGTGGAGCGGGAGCAGGGGCCGAGTCCGGATAAAAAGGTTTTCACATAAAGCCTTGATCCGAGAGTGCGGCAGGGATGCCAGGTGAGGCATTAAGCAACCGGGCTTGACTAGGGCCCCTATACTGGCCAAAGCCACACCCTCAAGGTCAGTACGAAAGTGCTGGAAGGCGAGCAGCTGAAGCTTGGCCATGTCAACATACAAGCGCCGGGTGACTTCCTCCTCCTCCAGGGCCTGGCCGGTGAAGTCGTCAATCTCAAACCGTGAGTAAAAATCTAGCCGCTCGATGATCTGTTTAAAAATAAGGCCCAGCTGCTCGTGGGAAAACAGTGGCGAATGCAGGCAGAGTTCAACCGCTTGATGATCCTTCAGCAAGGTATTGAAGAAGCGGCGCGACGGAAGCTGAGCCTCAAGGTCCACCAGCAGCTCGGCGGCTCGCTGGCAGTAGAGGGCAGCCGCCTCGTGGTGTGGCTCGATTTCGCCAGCTGACTCGGGAATGGTGTAAAGGAGTTTGACGAATTGCTTCAGCCATGTAGATAAGAAGCCTCGTTCAGCGAGCATTTGCGCCTGGCGTTCCTCGTCTAAACCGCCCCAGCAATCAACCCAACGCATACCATACCTCTTACCGCACGATGCAAACCGTTTCTCGGCCTGCTTCCACAGCTTGCGCAACTGTGGGAAGTTGGCTATGATATGGTCCCGTTTCTCGGCCGAGTCCAGACAATGCCAGGTCGAAATCCCCACCAGCCTATCCATCAGCCTCGGCCTAAACCTCCCTTACCTTAAGCATTGATCCCGAATCACAGGCTGATCAAAGGCCTGAAAGGTGTTAATAACGAAGTGCAGGATAGAGGTGTGCAACGCCAGCGCGACGTGCGGCTTCACGCCCCGCAAGAATTTTCCATCCGCGGCATTCACAGTGAGGGCGAGCGCCAGTACGCGATGGTAAAAGCGGGTAAACTTTTCACTGTCGGAGGAGAAAGTAGCCCACGGCAGTGACGCGGTCGTGTCCTGCACCTTTTGGTTGGCCACCAGTACAAGGAGCATCACGTGAGAGGGCGACGAAGCCTTGGGGTCGAATCGAGGCCAGAGGAACTAGAGAAGTCAGAAACCCATGTATTTATCTTAACCTTTTCAAAAGCCGACTCGAACTCCAACCTAGCCAGCAGTTTGGGGTCAACTTTACCCCTACCAAGTAGATGCCGCAATAGCAGCTGATCGGCCATCTCGTTAATCGCCTTAACCCCGGCGGCCTTCTTAATTCTGCCTTCCCCCTCTCTTCTCCAATGTTGTGCTGCCATGGCCTCGACTTCTAGATCCGTCTCAGTGACATTTTCTTCTGACGTGATGCGTGGCTCATTCGAAGGTGCATGTTTCGGAAGTATCGCATTGGAATAAGTAGTCTTGATATCTGAATCCTCTTTTTCTACCGATGCACTAGCGCCATTGAAAGCAGAATCTTCTAGTTCGTTGCTAACTTCAGGTGCCGCTATAGGCGTAGAATCCGAACCCCCATTTGAGCCTTCTATAGCCGTGAGTTCCTGCCCTTTAAGCTCCTCGGTCCTTTGCTTCTTTTGCGGGGTTGATTCAGCCGATTTGGAAGGTTCGGATTCAACTTTATCGACCTCGGGTTCGCTAGCCTCCTTGGCGGAAGATTCAGATCCCACTACCATTACAGTTTGTTCCGAAATTGTATTGGCTGCACTTGTCGCCTCGATCGAGGTTTCGACAGGCTGAGCTTCAGGGATGATCTCCTTCACCTGAACTTTGGACGGTTCTTCAGCCTTGCGACCTTCCTTAGCGCCTCGTTTGCGTTTGCTTCCTCTTTTGGGGGGCATAACGATCTAGCAAAGTCTTAATCTTGTGACTCAGAAACAAATCGAGCAAAGTAACCCGTAACGGATGAAATTTTAGCTTAAAAATTTTAAAGCATCGATAAATAGCCAACAAGCATAGATAATGCCCAAGCCTTTTCGCTCCCCTAGCAAGAACGATTAAGCTTCGAACCCCACGATAACACCCGGATAATAACAAATACCCCAGAGCTGAGCTTTTTCCTTTCAGAAAAGGGGTTCAACGACCCAAAATCAAGCTGGTACGTGAAAAGCATACCCTATAAAGGATACTCCAACGTGCAACGTAAGAAATACCGCTTAAAAGGTGTGACAAGGGAATTGACCCGACAATGCTATAAAGAGGTAATTGAGCTCATAACACGAACAAACGGTACTAAAAACTGGGACCCATAAATCTAAACCAAAATCAAAATCGAAGCCGTCGAAAAGTATAAGAAATTAGTTAAACCGTAAACTTGTTCTATGCAAAAAAGGGTTAACGGTTGTAAACTTACCCTTATGGATTAGCTACAAACTGATAAAGTGTGCAAGGGTATTTAAACGTATAAGGTTGGGTAATCCAATAGTTACCTGATAGGCTTCAAACCAAAGCTTGAAGAATCACTTACTTTGGGATCGGTTTGTATACGATGTGTGCCCACCCGAAGTCGATTTTAAATTTTTGACTGTCGAGTCGGATGGCTAACTGCACTCATATTTTTAACCGACTTTGAAAAAGGAGGTTCTCAATTCGACCTAAATGTATGTTGTTTTATGTCTGTTCTCGCATAACTCCAAAGCTACTGGACCAATTTAGATAAACTTTTCTAAAGTGAAGGATTATGCTCCAACTTAGGTACCTTACCAATTTTATAAGGATTGGTATAATAAAAGAAAAAGTTTTATATATAAGAAGTGAAAATCTATATATATATATATATTTATGATAAATTGGGGTATCGTTTTGGCAGAGCGATTAATTGGCATTCGATTGATTCGATAGCTTCAAATCTGACATCCTTTTGAAAATATGGCGTCATTTTTTTCATTAAAATTGCCGAAAGTTATGGCGGTCAATTGTGAGTCTAATTTAGCGCGGTTAAATTTAAATCCAAAATTGGTGAATCGTTAGCTTCGAATTAACTTTAGTTTTTATATTAAAATCTATAGAGTTGATGCTAGTTGATTGCAAGTTTAGTATTTTTAACCGACTTTGAAAAAGAAGAAGGTTATCAATTCGACCTGTATGTATGTTGTTTTCTTTTTTTCTGTTTGTTCGCGCATAACTCTGAAAATACTGGACCGATTTGGATGATCATCTTCAAAAATAGAGGATGCTCCAACTTAGGTCCCATTTTACTTTTGAAAGTATTGGTCAAGTATCTGACCATAAATTTAGTAATTATATCAAAATGGGCTTGGAAGCGATGGATACTTGTGAGACTAATACAACTCCGGATAAACTTAATTCCGACATCGGTGAAGCGATAGCTTCGAATCACCTTTTTATTTATTTATGCAAATACCTCCTTTAGCATAATCGGCTCAGCTTTTGGCTCAAAACTTGAATTTTAAATTGTCGGTTGTTCGAATCCTAGCGCAATCACTTATGATATATATCCTATGGCTGGGGGGTATGTTCAAAATTCAGGCAGTATGAGATCATAGCGGGACAAGCTTGAATCATTATAGATGGCTATCGTTTTTGCATAATTTGACCAATAAACTCATCTAAATTTGATAAAATGATTCATTTCAGATAGCAATCAATAAATTTACCAAAGATTGGCAAATAAAAACACTCAAATTTAATAAAATGAATTACTATAGATGGTGATTAGTAAATTCAGCATACGTTAACCAATAAAATCATCAAAATTAATAAAATGAAGTATTGTAGATGGCGATCAATAAATTTAATATAATTTGATCAATAAAATCAACTAAATCTAATAAAATGAATCTTTGGTATATTTGTTTATAAGATACTATATATAATATAAATTATTCGAGGTGGGTTGACCTTGGGACAAATATACCACACCGAGAATGTTTTCTAACCAGCACAGGTTTCGAACTCAGAACCTGCACTAGGGGTGGAAGCAGTTTTACCCGCTCAACTAACCACCCTTATATATATATAAAAATGAATGTGTGTGTGTGTGTATGTCCCGAATGCATTCCTATACCATTTATCCAATTGTGATGAAACTTTGGTGAGTTGTTGTGTGCATGCCTGAGAAGGTTTATGAATTTTAAAAAATATTATTTTAATAGTAAAATAAAAAGTTTTATATGTAACAAGTGAAAATCCTATATATACTTTGATGGTATTCACTATATTGTTACAGCTGAGCAGTTTAAATTTGTTTGATTTGATATTTTATATGGTTTTGTTGTGGTTGGTCATTTGGCTAATTAGTAAGTTAATTTAAATCAAGACTTTGAATCTAAAGCCCAATTGATTTTAAAAATACCTCCTCTAGCATAATTGCTCACTCTTCTCTCTCACAAATATCACTTTTTATAGCAAAAGTGAATTGAACAAGAATTGAGAGAGCAACCAACTGCCATAATGCACTGCAATTTTATAGAGCAGTGAACAAAGGCCAACCAACCAAGCGTAGGGGAGTCTAGCCATCCCTCTGTATGCAGCACATAGAAATGGATGACTTGCCTGCGCTGATAGTGAGTTTTGTTAATAATAATACCAAGGTCGCTGAGATGGATGAACCATCTGCCAACCTTCCCACTGGCCCAAGCCCTGACATGACTAGAAATGGGGCTGGAGCATTCCACCATATATGCGCCAAGTAACAAACTGGTGACACGAACAACAACAAAATGAGCAAATATGTCAATAGGTCACAGAGCCCTAATGAATAGCATGAATGATGGGGTCAACTCCCTAGGATTGATGCCCACCAATATCCAGATGACATGCACAACCTTCTGGGAGTGAGGCCTGATGCTGAGAACAGCAGAGTCAGAAATATTCCCCAGTGAACCTCAATCAGCAGGGAGGACTGGGGCCTCACAGGGTGAGAAAATTCTTGCCGATAAAGCAAAAAACCTGGATGAGGTATTGGTAGGATCCAAAACTGACTCAGATTTGAATAACATAAATTGACAATTCAAACCAACAGAGTTGAGCAATAAAAAGGTTTCTTCCAACATGGAAAAACTTACCAAATCAGCTCAGGGTATTCAGGTGAAGAACAAGTCAGATGCCAATCCTGAAACAGCCCAGTTGGGGGGGGCAAATGGTTCCTGACCAAAATCAATTCAGTAGCATGAGTAACTCATTGGGTGGAATGCCCAATACACAATTGGGTGCAATCCCTGATGAAGGCATTCTGACAGGGGGCCATAGCTCAACAATGAATCAATGGCTGATCCTGAATATCCAATCACTGAACCAAGCTGATCCATTGAGGACCAACCAAGGTGGGGGTGACTCTATATCAGGGACCAAATCTGAGGGATTGGACACCTGAGAGGGATCAGCAAAAAAACTTAAAGTATTACTGGAAGGGGTGGAAACCCCAACAGCAGTCAAGTTGATGGCCAGGGCCCCAGTTAAATTTACACTGATCCAGTTGGACATGTTAGCATGTCAAGGCATGTCCACCCATGAGGTCAAACAATGGGAGGCCCTCCAGTTTCTGTACTCTATGGCAACTCAGTGGGTCTCTAAAGGAATCAAGCCAGCCATAGTGGCTATATGGCGCAACCATAAATTTTCCACTGGAGTGGCCAAATGCTGGCTTGATACCCAAATCTCAATTGATATGGTGGTACAAATCAAGGCATCCCAAGTTTGAACCAAAGATGCTCTGGAGTAGATAAAAATCCCCATGGACTACAAGGTGATAGAGGCTGCCATCCACAAAGATTTAAAACTGGCAGATGCAAAAGCCTGGATGGAGGCTGGCATCAACCTATTAAATGCGATGGAATACAACAAGGCAAGCATTATGGCACGTTATACCCAAGCTGTTGGGAGCTTGGGCCTCAACCCAACAAATTTAGCCAAATATGCTAGACGTTTCCCAAATGCATCTATGGCCCTCAAATGGGCCAGACACTCCATTCCAGTGGACATGGCACTGGAATGGTATAACACTACCTTCTCCCCAGAGGAGGCACTAACATGGATTGCAGCCAGGTTCAAGGCAACTGAGGCCTTACACTGGTCGTATACCTGTATTCCACCTGACACCGCATCAGACCTGATGAAAGTGGGCTGGATAAAGGAAAAGGCAGTGGAATGGGGACCCTTTCAGGATTGGTCACTGGAAAAGGCCATCAACTGGTCCACCAACAGATTTACACCAATGGAGATAAAATACTGGTTCTGAGTGGGGGCCAGTATGGACCTAGTGCATGAATGGGCAGAGCTGCGGGTGACCAAGCCAATTCACAAAACTCTTGAGGCTGACCATTCCCAATTAAAAAGTGGAAATTCTGGCATGATGCCACAACTCTCACCAAGGCTGCAGACTGGGACACAGCGGGGTTCACCCCCCAATCAGCCCAACCATGGATAGAGCATGAGATCTCACCACAGGCAGCAACAGCAATGAAAGGGGTCATGACCTCAGACTTGGGCTGAGAATGGCTCAAAGTGAGGATCTGCATCAAAACTAACTGGGACTGGAAACAATCTTCCCAGAACTGACAATAGCTGCCCCATATGCTGCCAAAGGCTTCAT
The DNA here is from genome assembly GCA_022478985.1 of Massospora cicadina. Classification (NCBI taxonomy): domain Eukaryota; kingdom Fungi; phylum Entomophthoromycota; class Entomophthoromycetes; order Entomophthorales; family Entomophthoraceae; genus Massospora; species Massospora cicadina. Next base: position 111,906 of record JAKSZP010014503.1, read on the forward strand.
CCTCTCAAAAGCATTCCAATGATGTGAAGTGGGGGTTCTAGCGGACATGGCACAGGTATTCACAGATGGGGGCTGGAACAGCATTACTGTAAGGGACTGGTGTCAGTGTAGCTCAATTACACTGGAGGTCCTCCAACATTACCTCCACCCAACGTGCAGCCCAGAATCTGCTCTCAAATGGTACTGACTGGGGTTCTCACCAGCGGATGCTCTAGAGTGGCAGAGCCTGGAGATCAGAGTGCAAATAGCTAGAAGTATCAACTGCCATGGTATCAACAGTCACCAACTTGAAGCGTTCCTCAGCTGGGGTTTCAGCCTCGACAAATCAGTAAGTTGGATTCTGAAGAGAAAGACCCCCGCTGATGTACCCAAACTAAGCATGAAATCAAAATCATACAGCGCAGTGGTGGCGCATACTAGGACAATACCTGGAATGGAGCAGGGAGCCACATCAAATACATCCATCAATTGATCAGCGGGGGCTTTACAGATCACCAGACACCAAAATCATACCTTAAAGATGCTATCTGAATCCACCTACAACTAGTGGAGGAGGAAGAATGGTCCAATTTAATTCTGTCAATTTACCAGGAACTAGATGAAGACCTAGCTGGAGGGGACTTTGATCATCACTGGATCCCCAAATAGGGCTATATAGATATAGTGATCCCAGGCGAGTTGGACCACAAGAAGCTCCTCAAAATTGGCATCAAGTACAAGGGGATTTATCTGTGAACAGAGCTGACCAGATATGCCAAATCAAACGGCAAGGTGGGTTACCTTCCAGAACCTTCCCACCAACTGTAAATGGGAGTGGGTGCATGAAGTGATCTGGACTGGGTTGTTGTACTATGAGGAAGTATGCGAATTCCACCAAGCTGGTGGAGATTACATCGCAAAGTGCCTCTGCTCTCAGACAGTGAAAGTGCTGTACAAACTGGCCCCCTGGATGAAACTGAATAAGATTGCTCTACCCAGATTCATCCACCTGTCTGGCCTTGATAGGGTAGTGTATATCAAACAGGAGGATGCCAAACAAGTGTGCCAGTTCTGCTATCACACCAGCCACATTATGGTTCAATGCCACCATCATAAAGGTAAAACTACTTGGGAGTATGAATATGACCCCATCAGGGGAATTACCAAGGTAGGCATCAAGACCTTCCTCCACCCAAAAGCCAGATAATGGATCCCACAAAACTTAATGGAGGTAGTGGATATGAAATGCCAATGACAAGAATTAGATCTGGCACACAGAGAGGTGTGGGAATGGGAAATGGCAAAATAACCCAAAGCAGATGACAAACCATTTATAAATCTGAACCCCAAATCTTATGCAATGGATGAGAGAACCAGCCCAGGACCAGCAGAGAAATGTCCAACCCAAGTGGAATGGACAGTCTGGGAGAAGGAGAGATGGAAGAAGGTGAACCCAAAGAAGTCTTCTAAGCATGGGCAGCCACAGGATTCCAACAAGTCAAAATTGAAGTCTGACAAGATGAAAAGGGAAAAAAATGAATCAGAAGTCATTGGCAAATGAGCCTGAGGTGACTGGAGAAAAATTTGTAGGAAAGTTGAGATTGACAAAATTGGCTAGGCAATCGCTGACTAAAAAATCAAGTTCTGCCAATAAATTGAATGAAGGGGTGTGAATCCAGCTGATGGACAAGGGCAAATCCACTGGTCCACCTGAAGAAAACAAGGGGCACCTGGACCCAATCATAAAACCATCCTCATTAACCATCAACAGGGAGATGGGGATGGTGACAAAATTTCCAGTGCACAGGATGCCCAGGAACATAATCCCAGTCCCAACCAACTGACCCCAAAAACCAAATATTGCACCCCACCAACCATTGACACCACCACCAATGACCAACCTGACCTCTGTATGTGACTCAATTCACAACCCAGACAATGCTAAACCTCATACCCATGGGTTGGGCAGCCAGAAATGAGGATAGCAACTACAAATGCTCAGGGAAGGTGAGCATATAAACAAGGAGGAGGAAAATGCACCACTTAAAAACTAATAATAATATTGACCTAATTTTTATTTTAGAAACACAAGCTGGTAACCAAAAAGAAATGGTGCTAAGCTCGAACTGTGATGCAAAAAACTATCTGTGGTCCCACCAGATAGGCTACCAAGCCCTATGGATGGACCATGTGGCAATAGTTGCAATGGATAAGAAAATAGACCTGGAATTTGTGGAAAAACTCATATAGGCAGGATCTTAATAGCGATGGCTACAAATAGAGAAACTGGCAGAAGCATATGGTTGGTAGCAGTCTACACCCCACTGAAGCTCCACAAAAACCATATTTTTTGGGATTTCTTAGTGGAAGTGCCATCCAAAGTGATGACCGTAATAGCAGGTGACCTGAACTGCTGGAAAATGTGAGTTGGGATATATACCCAATGAGAGAATGCCCCAACAGTAAAGCTGATGAGATGCTTGATTACCTAGTTAAATTGGGGATGTGCCTAACAATTGACAAAGAGGATGATCAACCTGGCCAATCTAATATGGTGGACATATGATGCTGCTGGATCCCCACTGTCAGGATCATGGTTAGACTACATCCTCATATCATTGGACCTCAGGCTGATGACATCCAACAGCAAGGTTAGCATAAATGCTGAAAGTGACCACATGGTCATCTGGGTGGAGATTGACCTTGATGAACCTCCAAGGAACCACAAGTGGCAATTGGCACCAGCCACGTTGAGGAATGGGGATTGTGCAAATGGTAGATGTGGGACTGGATCAGCTAATAGCGCATCTGGACAACTGCCCTGAGCTAGACCCACTAGAAAGATGGACCCAGATCAAAACAAAGATGAAACATGATAGTATGAAGTTTGAAAAAGTGACCTCCTACAAGTGAACAGCCGCAGTGAAGCAACTGAAGTCTAAATTAGAAAGCCTGAGGCTCACCCACCAGGACAGCAAGGACTGGTGGAGCGAGTAACAAACAACGCATAAAAAATATCAGGCTATATTGATGAAACAAGACTCAGAGAGATGGACCAATGCAACTTACTGATATCAGAGCTTAGCGGGGACAATGACCAAAGAGGGCCCTAAACACCTCAAGGAAATCCAAACTAAGGCTAGGGTACAAGAAGTGGAGACAGCGGATGGGGGAGTATCAACAGACTCTAAAAATGATCAAGCGTGAAGTCAAGCTTTTTATGGCAATCTCTTCTGACAGTGAGAAATGAGAAAATTGGTGACAAAAACCCTTATTGACCTGGCCAAGCCAGCACTGGGTGGCTGTACACCAGAAGACATCACCAAGCTATCTGCCAAAATATCTATCAATGAAGTTAAGAGGGCGCTAAAGGAGTTGCCAAGAATGAAAGCACCAGGCCCTGACAATATGTGTGCAGAAATATACAGCATATTCTGAGACTGCATCATGCTGGAGCTCAAAGCCCTCTTTAACCACTGTTTGACCCATGGCAAACAAGTTCTGGGAGGACATGAGACCCAAATTGTACTTCTGTACAAAAAAGGCCTCAGATGCCAACTTTGGAACTGGTGCCCGATTGCACTATCAAACACCAATTATAAACTGCTCACATGCATACTATCTAATTGGCTGATGGCAACAGCACCATGCATGCTCCATAGGGCCCAACACAGTTTCATTAAAGGCTGTAGTATATGGGACAGCATAGGTTCAGTTCAGAGCATACTCCAGGATATGAGGGGCATTGAACAAGGATACCTTATGTTCCTTGACATGGAAAAGGTGTATGACCAAGTAGCGTGGTCATTCCTACATGAGGCACTGAAGGTGGTCAGTATCCCTGACACGTTTTGGGCATGGATAATGATGCTATACTCAGGTCTGGTAACAAAGGTTATGGTCATGGATGGTGCAACCAACAAAATCTCTGTCAGGCAAGGTCTCCACCAAGGAGACCCCATGTCACTGATACTCTTCAACTTTGCAGCTAACATTCTACTGGTGGCAGCAGACACAAAGCTTTGGGGTTTAGTCCACCCTAACCAAATGCCACTGAAGATGCTAGCATTTGTGGATGATACAGTTGTAGGAATAAGCTCCTTGACTGACCTCCAGGGCACCAAGGATCTATTAAACCTTTACCAGCTTGCATCAAATGCAAAAATAAATTTGGCAAAAACCTCAGTGATGAGGGTCAGCAACCTGAACTTCAGCCCACCAACTGACACAACACCAATTATGAGCTCCCAGACAGTCCAATACCTCAGGATACTCTTTAATGACAAGGGACCAGCTGTACTGGAGACCAAACAAGAAGTATTGACAAGCTTATCATTTCAAATGTTATGCTGGAAAAGTACCAGACTATGCCTCAAGGAAAAAGTGCAGGCAATAAACATCTTCATCTTCTCAAAGCTATGGTATGTTGCTTACATGCTGCCAATGAGCCCAAACCTTAAGGCCTCCAAGAGCCAGTATCCCCCTGATCATTATGCAAATGGATGGTGAACTACCCAAAGATAACCTCATGAAAAGAAGCCCCACACTACTAGTGACTCTTCAATTGGGCCATGTGCCAGGGTGGGTGGTCATTTGAAAAATCAGACTGAGAGGCTGATCAAATTCAAAGGGATATCAAAGCACATAATTCTGCAACAATTACTGCAATAAGCTGAGAGAAACATAACCAAATTGCCAATGAATATGTAACCAAGTCAATCAGAATAGGTATAAATTGATACTAATAGAATATGGGGATTCACTCCCAAAACTGGGGCACAATCTGCCCACCCACCCACAAATCCTTAATGACTGGACTACTGAAGGCCATGACACCAACTACCTGATGAAGGAGTTGATTTCAGGCCTGAACTCCCATTTGGTTATAGCCAAACAGCAGTTGGTAACATGACAGATCCTTAAATTGGGCAAGCACAGTGGGCCAGATTACCAGCACAAAGAATACCCCATATGCGCTGAACTGGAAGCAGATATAGTATATCACTATTATAAATGCGCCATGTTAAAAAAATACTGGTTTATGATATGATACATCCTATCAGGTGATCATTTGCCTCTGGATATACATCTATTGCAGGACCTGTTCTTTATGAAAACCCTGAGAACAGCTCCAATCCAACTATGAGCCTTCATTTACCATTATTGTGTATGGGTAATTCACTGTGCGCTCATCACCAAGGTCTTGAGCAATGAGCGCCCCCATCACAGAGGTTTGGTATTGAAGACCATTCAGATTATCTCCAATCAGCTCCGCCGGATCTCAAAATTCTTGTGCATAATCCCCAGGTGTTATAAGGCCATGCGTTTGGCTTTCCCCACCAGATCGCTCATCACACGTGATGAAGCTACTAATAGTCTGAGAATAGTATGGCCTGTAAGCCTGCTGCTACTAGAACTGTGGCTAGCAAAGATGATTGCCAATCAGTAATGGTCAGAGGTGCTAGAATTCTAGTGGCCTGAATCCCAGGTCTTTTTTACCCTCGGCTGAATTGCCTGTATTCTGCCCTCCCCTCTTACTTTCCCTTAAATTTATTTAATAAAGTATGGAGTTTTAAAAAAATTTAGCATAATCAGCTCAGCTTTTGGCTCTAAACTTCAACTCAATAAAAGGTCAGTTGTTCAAATCCTGGCATAATCACTTTTTATACACTTTTCTTAAACTCACTGTCAATTCTGTCTGTAATTAAATCTTACAAGCTCTATTTCAGACACTTATTATCAATAAAAATTTCTTAAATTTGGCACACTTATGTATCTTTAATAACAATACAATAATCAAAAATTTTAATTTTCATATTCAAAAAAAAGTTTTGTGTATCCTGTAAAAATTCTATATATTTTCGATGGTAGTCAGTATATAGTTACAGCTGAGCAGTTAGATATTTAGTTGATTTGATATTTTAAATGGTTTTTTAAGTGATTAGTGGTCATTTTTTTATACAATTTTCTTAAACTCACTGTCAATTCTGTCTGTCTGTAATCAAATCTTACAAGCTCTATTTCAGACACTTATCTTTATATAAAAGCAAATGTGTGTGTGTTTGTGTGTGCGCGATGCCCAGCCAAAACTAGAGCATGTAGAGCTCTAAAAATTTGGCTATAGGTGGATGGGAAGGGGTCCGTGTGCACCTCGAAGCCCGATTTTTAATTTTCATAGTAAAATATAAAGTTTTATATGTAACAAGGTAAAATTTTATATGTTTTTAATGGAAATCGGTATATTGTTACGGCCGAGAAGTTTGATATTCGGTTGATTCGATAGTTTAAATGGTTTTGTTGAGCGGTTGGTGGTTTTGGGTTGATTAAGCTTAACGGTTTTAATAAAGTTATTGATTGGTTGATTCGATAATTTAATTGGTTTTGATAAGTGGTTGGTGATTTTGGTTGTTTTATTTTTATTTTATTCGAGGTGGGCCGACCTGGGAGGATACCGCAGCGATTAAGGGAAATCGAATGTATGGGAAAGGAGGATAAAATCCGGAAAACCTCCACGCGCGGCGTATGATAAGCCAGGAAATCCATGGACCGCCTTTGCTATTCGCTATCTCGGTTCGGGGCATTGGTGCGTCAAGTGGTTTAGTTAATTCGATAGATTTAATTGGGTATGGTTGAATGGTTGGTAATTTTATATTGATTCAATATAATTTGATTTTTTAATATTATCGATAACCATCTACAAATATTAAAAAGAATTGATTAGGATCATCAGGTAAACTTAAAGCCCAAAAACAAAGCTGTGCTAAACTGGGTATCAACAAGAATTAGCCAAACTTTTCATTACAAAAGAATCATTCTGTTTATTTATTTATACCGGATGCATTATCTCGAGCAAATAACCAAAAAATCATCAAACTTGGCACAAGTATTCTATAAAGTTTGGGAACGGAATGCTAATATGTAATTATTTAAAATAATCATATAATTTTAAATATCGGTTCTATTTAAGATCTAGAACATATATTTCTAATATAATTATATAGCAATTTGGCTGGGTATTTTCATATTCATTTAATTCGATTTTTTCATAGGTTTTTGATAAGGGGTTGGTAGTTTTTGGCTGTTGTAAGTTCCGTAATTGGTTTTTGCTGAGTAGTGGTTTATTTTTTGGTTAATTCGATAGGCTCAATAGTTTCAGGTAAGTGATTGATGGTTTAGTTAATTTGGTAGGCTTTATTGATTTTAGCTAATTGGTTGGAGGTTTGAATTTTTAATAGGTTTAATGGTTTCTGAATTTATTGATAGCTTTCTACCAATATAAAAACTAAAATAATTTAGAATTTGATTGATTTGATATATTTATTTTCCTTGGCCGAGTGGGTTGATGGTTTTTGGTCGAATCGACAGGATACAATTTGGCTTTGGGGGTGATTAGTTTTTGGTTGATTTGATAAGTTCAGTTAGTTTTAGCTGAGTGGTTGGTGGTTTTGGTTGCTTCGATTGAGCAATTAGATTTGGCCGAGTAGTTATTGCTTAACTATATATAAAATCTAAATTAATCAATTCGAATCACCTGAAATTCTTAGAAGCCTTAGTGAAGCACGGGTAACTCCGCTAGTATATAATATATATACAATGAGTTTTAATTTTATAGAGAAATAGTAAGGGATCAAAAAGGATATATAGAGAAAGTAATATTTAATAAAAGTAGGAAAAAGAGTCACTTTTAAAAATACACTAATTTTTTTTGGGGGGAGAGAACTGGGGGTAAAAATTTTTTGGGAAAAAAAGAATCTCCTTAAAAAAGCTCTAAAAAGTATAGAATAATTGAGAAATTATGCCTCCTCAATAAAACCATTTTTGAAGTTAGCACCATATTTTAACTGACTTATAATATGTATTTTAATTTACATACTCAGTACTATATATTCTAAGTTGCTTTAGTTTACACTTGGACAAAACAGATATAAGATATAATTTGTATTTGTGAGCAAAATTCTATAATCCAGTTTAAAATATGGTGCCGGCTTCAAAAGGGTTTTATTGAGGAAGCATAATTTCTTGATTATTTTATACTTTTTAGAGCTTTTTTAAAGGAGGTTCTTTTTTCCCAATTTTTTTAGATTAATAAGTAGATTTAGGATAACCAGCTCACCAGTCAATGAGAACAACAGCGAAGCCTTTAGTCCGAGTGGCTCAAGCATAGTGCTGGCACAGCCTTCAGGCTGTCAGTGTGAGCTCATAAATAAACCTGAGCAACGCCAGGTAACTCCACTTTATAATATAAACCCTAAATTAATCAGTTCAAATTCTCTGGGAATAAATAAACCCAAACAACGCTGGGTAACTCCGCTAGTGAAATATAAAATACATCGATCTTATTCATAGTTGACTGTTGGTATATCTAGTCAGTAGATAAATTAGATTTGCTTTAACTTAATTTGGATCAACCTACCCCAAATATTTAGTTTAAGTTTCACCAGGAATTTAAGCTTGGCATCCAGAGCGGCTATTGGCGGTATTCGATTTGAAATTGAAAATATCTTTGGGTGGGTCTTCAGCTCAGATTCATCAGTCTAGTCACCTGTTTAATTTGTAATTCAATTTATGCAAGCTTAGGTTATCGATATTCATATTGGGTATTTTGCTTAAAGAATTGGAGGAATTGATACAATAGAAATAGTCATTTTTATTAGGCTGTGATTGGGTGAATGCTGGCTTGGTGATTAGAGTAATACCTTGACCCACCAGAGGTACCCATGTTAAGCCATCAACCTCACAAGAGCGACCAGCTTGAACTGAAATCAATTATTGATGCGTAGATGTAAGGTAACTCAGGAGGATATTGAGGCCCATAAGCAGAAGGCCTCAGCAGGCCCTCGCGGTCCGCGCCCTCAGTCTTGTGATGTATGCCAACTGCGCAAGGTCAAATGCTTTAGGCAACAACCTAGCTGTGCAAGTTGCACAAAGCTAGGCTACAAATGCTCTTACCGTCGTGTTGTATTACGTGATAACGCTATTATTAGATTCGAACCCAAACCTCTTTTATGCCAAAAGAATCTGCTTCATCTTTTACGTTCCCTGCTTGGTTCTTCTATTATCAATAACCAAAAATCTCAGGTGGGCTTTCACTTTGATGGGTCTTGCTTTTATATTGGCAACAGCTTAGGTGCCAGCTTCTTAGCTGCCAATGTTGCTATGCTCTCTAAGTCTTTGGATGTGAGCGTTTCCCCCATTTCTGCAAAGCAGCCCCTGCCAGGTTTAGCGGGCAGTGAAGAACAGCAGCGCGAGGTTATCGGTCTATTTTTTGGATACATCAATACTTTTTTCCCCGTGATTCACCCTCCTTCTTTCTACTCACAAATGGGCCGTGCTGAAGCCGATGTCAGCTTCATGGCGTTGTTGAGCGTAGTGTGTCTGTGTGGCTCGTCCTTCTATCCCGATCGACAGATATCCCAGCGTCTTGGGGATATGTACGCTCGCCTTGCCCTGTTCTACCTTCGACGCTGCTATCTTCGACCTAGCCTTAATGCTGTCCAGGCATGTGCTTTGCTCGCCCTTCAATTAAATCCCGTTGAGTCAGACCCCATCATTAGCAACTCATGGTTTTACTCCGGCATCGCCCGCTCCATGGCTATTTCCCTCGGCTATCATATGAAGCGCCCCTCTCTGTCCCCGGCCTCTCTTGAAATTTTGCGGCGCGTACTATGGCTGATCTCTATTAACGATATCCTCTGCAGTCATATCACTGGCAGGCTTGGAGGGGTTGGTGGCAATCTCCTCATTGCGTTTCCGAGGGTGGACTTACCGTGCGCATCGGTGAACCTTGAGAGTTGCGCTTCGATTACCATTCCAGAACTATTGAGTATTCCAAGCGGCCATAGCCTCGAATTTTTCGGGCCATGTGCGAACTGTGTTCCCTCATTAGCCGACTTGACTTTTTTAATAAACGTTCCAAGATGCGCGCTGGTACGAAGCCACCAGGCGTTAGCCAGCGGACGCATTTTTCTTAAAGGTCTCCAGAACATTGCTCTCACTTGCTATTCACGACTCTATCCCTTTTTATCTGGGCCAAGGGTTTATCGCCAATTTCTACTCCCCGCTGAAAACGATTTGCTTTTGGGGGTCTTGACGGTGTGTCACCTTTCCTTTCTGATTGATATCAACCGCCCCGAAGTTTTGCGCACCCATCACTTAGACTCATCCCACCGCGCTTTGCTTACGAGGAGTGTAAGGGTTGAAATAAACGAATTCCTTGTACTCAACCCCCTCGAAAAGTGCCTGATGGCCGCACGCCTTGCGTTCCAGGTGATCTGCGCATCTAAAGGGAGGCTGGCCGAGTTTTCCACTCCCATATTCTGGTACGCCGTCCTTCAGATATGTTTCACGGCTCTCTTGATTTTGGACCGCTCAAAAATCATCCCTGGGCCGTTGAGCCCGCAAAAAACATGTTGCTTTACTTGAGAGACATTCTGGCCCGAGGCGCTAGCCGCCGAGCCATCGTTCACGACTGCTTCTTAATGATCCAACCCTTTTTGGAGAAATATGTCGGCGTTGCAAGTTAACTTTAGATTCTCTGCATTTTATAATACCGGGGTTATAATTTTTTCACCTGTCACGGGTATACCAGCCCTGCAATTCGGGCTGTACTAATTTTAGGAACTGCGAAAACTACAGTTGGGCTTTTTCATTTTATGAGAGGGGAAGGCTAGTCCTGTATAAAAAGTTAATTTTGATTGTTAGTAAATGGCATTGTACTCTTTATGTTCTGAGGGTAACAATGGGCTTATTTTGAATCATTTAACTAATGTTAGGAATTTATTTTTGTTTCAAATTGGCATATCTGAACTTCAGTCTGGTCTGATATTTTAATCTTTGGATCACACTTTAAGATTTCAAATTGATGAGGTTATATTTTTTCAAGAGGTTCTAGTAGACTCTTTTTAACCACGTTTCTACTAACTTGAGCTAGACAAAGAGATCCTTGCAAGCTTGGGTTATAGTAGGTGATAAACGTATAGGATTAGAATGCTCTAACCTATAACAATATAGTTTCGATCGCATGATATTAGATAGTAAGGGGCAGTGGTTAATTACTATAAATGCTACGTAAAATTTACTTGATAATATATATATGATTTTTTGGATAATAGAATAAAACAGGCATTCTTTGCTTGGATGCCAGTAACCAATGAGGGGTACAAGGACATGGTTTATAAAGAAAGAGTGCATATATAAGTTTTTATACCAATTGTAGCTAAACCTATTGTCAAAATACCTAGTATTTATAGGCGGAGAGAAATTAAGCTAAATTAATCCTTCTATCAAGCAATATCAAAGCCTATATCATGTTATATAATCAGAAATGTTAGATATTAATATTTATAATTATAGCGATGGCCAATATTTCTGGTGCTGAAATTGTTGGCAATGGTACAAAAAATAATTTAAATGTTGCCATATCTAATGATCTTATTTTGGGTATGGACTGTAAGAACAAGGAGGAGGTGATTAAAGCTAAAGGGATCAAGTTGGCTGCCCTCCCTGATCTTAAGCATACCTTGGACCAATGTTGGATAAGGGCCAAGTATACCCAGGAGTACCAAGGGGCCGCGTGATATGGTTGCCAGCATTATACAGGGGTTTTCAGGCCAATTCACATGATTGTTGATTTTTGCATCCATTATAAGCCAATTTTTATTTTTTTCATAGTTTTAATATGTAAAGGTGCAAAAATCAATGAAAAATATATGAATTGGCCTGCAATGGATGGAAATGGGCCTGCAAAACCCTGTATCAATGGCCCTGAAAATTACAAGTTACTCCATCAACAAAATATGACATTAAGTTTAAATTTCTAAATGGAGATCCAAATTCCATAGATATTACAATATTACCAAATATGGTAAGGTTCACCCCCAGCTAAAACTTAAGTTTAGGCATACTTGAGTCCTGCTACTAATATTGATGGTAGTCTGATCCTATTGGCTGGATTTTGTCATGATTAAATGATACAATTGTGGGGATAGAGTGTACCAATAAGGCTGAGTGGAAAGAGGCCAGGGGGATCAGGCTAATGAACCTACCTGACCTGAAACACACCCTGTACCAACACTGAGTAGGGCAAAATATGCCCAAATTGGCTCTGGGGGTGCGCATGATGGTTGCAGGAGTGGTATATCCTCAGCTCTGAAGTATGTCAGTTATTTTTTAAATTATGATGGTGTCAGGAGAGACTCTATAACTTTCCAAATCCCAGCATGGTGGTGCTCAGTGCACAGAACCAATGCAAGGAAACTAGTGGTCATTGTTATAATTAAAATAACTCAGCACTGTGTGCTTGAGCTGAAGCAACGTAAGGTGAGGGTGTTTAGCACAGTTAATATAATAGCAAATTGAGCTATCCACAAAACTTGGCTGCGCCCTAAAGGTCTGTTACTGACCAAGGTTGGTACAGGGGTGAAGTTTATGGGTAACTGGGTTTGAAGGGAACCTGGTGGGACCAGCGGTGTCTCAGAGGCTGTGATAATTTTAGATAAACAAATCAGCTAACATGTCATAAGACCTCCTCAAAGAGGTCCGCGCACAGGTGCACCCAAGTTAACATATATGAAGATATAAAACAACTATGGAGTTTATTGTGGAGGGTGGTTAGCTGTGCAGGTAAAACTGCTTCCACTCTATTGCAGGTTTTGAGTTCAAAACCTATACTGGCTAGAAAAATTCTTGGTGTGGTATATTTGTCCCAAGGTTGACCCACCTCAAATATTTTTATGGGTGGGGTTTATTGTGGAATGATGTCCAATGAAAAATGTTATCCTTGAGCAAAGATACTTGAGCTAACTTGGGGGAATTTTGGATCAGCAGAAGTGGTACCAAGCCTTGGTGCACCAATAGAAGCACACTTCTATCCAAATGGGTCACATACCTCAAAATTGACTTTACTCAGGTAATCAACTGAAGTTGAACCCAACCTGAGCTTGCAATTTTGTAAATAAAATGAGGTTCAAACCCCTGTTCCCTGATCAACTAAATTGTCCCATCATTATTTAGTTCAAAGCTCATTTGTTTTAGCCTTAGAGCTGAAACAGGGGCTGAGCTTTTGGCACCTCACTTATACCAACCTGGGCATATCTAGCCTGTACCCAGCGTTGATCCAAGGTGTGCTTGAGATCAGGAAGGGTCTGAAGTTTCGCCTTCTGGGCCTCCTGCTGCCCAGCCTTGCCCCTGCTGTTGGTACCCTCTATAAAGTCATGTAATATGATATATGGGATATTAATTTGCTTGAAAAACAGGGCTTTGAGTCCCATTTGGTTTATCATATTGCCAGATTTGAAAAAAATCTAATTGTAGTCAATCACCTAAGTGTGAACTTACTCAAGCTATAATACAACAAAGGATATAATTTTCATTTATTGGTCTAATTGGACACAGCGCCTCACCTAATGGGAAATGGTACCTCAACACTTTAAAAGTAGTGTTTTGAGACCAACCTTCTTTGTAGGTCAACTTGGTTTTAATAAAACTACGTTCATTTTGCTTATCAGATGGTCCCTTGGCCTAATCTCTTTGCAGACCTCTTGGGGGGTCTGATAATATAAATTATTTATTTTGTCTAAATTAGCTGTGGATTATATTTTCCCCTTGGAAAGCCTGGCCCACTCCAAATCAACGCCCAAGAGCCCCAATACTGATCTGCACTTGGTCATGGGCTCCCCCTGGGGTCCAAACATGCATTTTCATTTTTTTTATCTGTGTTGTAATTAGTTTGACCAACCATCTGTGCAACATTATTTTTATATATTTAATTTTATAGTCATTTAATATGTAGATAGCAGATTTGATTAGTCTATAGTAATTATTGCAGCGCATGGCCTATGTTTTTATATATGGTTGCCTACCAGATTGATTTATTATTTATCAAATCACTAAATTGCCGCTAAAGCATCTCTATATTGAATTGTTGCTATCAACACTGTGGTCTCAATTGCTTATCAATTCCTAATTTAGGTTAGCAGACTAAGCTACATTGCCCAGTGCTGGCATAAGATTATCAGTAATAGGATCCTATATTTATTATGGCCGCCTACCAGTAATTTAAAATAATATCCAGCAGATTACACTGTTAGAATTCACCTTTTATGTTTGAAGCCTCTTACTAGGGTTTTGACTCTCTTTTATTTGATTATTAGGGAATGAAAGATATGTTCCTCATTTATTTGAGTTTAGCTATCTTAAAGTATTTGGGATCCTTCCCAATCATAACTAATAAGTAATAAAATGTGTTTATTAGTCTAAATAAATTAAGGATTGATTCAAATAGTTAATTTGAAGCTCTACAATTATTAATGACTTACGCTGAGGATAATTGAACCCTTATTTATTATTATTTATGAATCTTAATTTTTATTATTGGAAAATTTAAGCTGACCATTTTTGCTAAGCTAGGCTATTTCCTAGTGATTTCCTTATCTCCCTCCTTTTATTACCTATGCTTATCTACCCACCACTTAATATAAATTCTATCACTTAACCACTTTTAGCCTTGAAGCACAATAAATACCTTGAGGCTTAATCTAAATAAACATCATCTCTCATATAATCTTAGTCCTATTGTAGCTTTTCTTGGCTCTTAGGGCCTACTAACTCACCAGGAGCTTTGGAGTCCTGAATCAACTAAAGGCTGGTTAGGTTTTGATCCCCCACATCCCAATATGAACCATTTTTGTGATTATGCCTGAGCCCTAGTTATCTGACTTTTAACCCTATTTAGATAGCATAATTTTAGTCTACCACTCTTGAAGGCTACTTAGTAATCATCAAAAGCAACAAAGAGTCTTCTGGTAGAGTAGGCATATCTGAGGAGGATTATCAATGAAAAGGGAATATTTTTCTGGAGAAAAGCTGTATTAGCCTGCTTAGAAGATTACCTGAGCAAGCCCATGAGCCTCTAGAAGTATTTTATACTACAGTGTGCTCCCTTGTTTTATTAATAAAAACCCTATTACTGTATATATGGGTTTTTATTATATTTTTGGTCAAAGTTGTTGTCCTCAATCAGTACCTTGTATTTTTTGGTATATTGATCTTTGTTCTTAAAATATGTTGTTTCTGCACCAATTTCAACATTTAATGATCACTACAGGGAGACACACTTTTTTCTGCATATCATTTCAACAAGTATGGATTCTGGTCACTTAGTTGGATACCACTTCCTGGTAGAGGTAGAGTGACTTCCAGATGTTGAATGGCTTGGCCATAAAACATTGCCAAATTGTTATAACAAGATTGGACAATTACAAGTGGAATTTAAGAGCCACGTTGGTCTATCTTCTGATATCAAATTAGGTCTTGATTGGAAAATGAAAAACTTAATTAAAATATGGATAGATCTGGTTTCTCCATTATCAAATTGAACTAGGAGCTTTTTTCTTTATGTGGGGAAAATATTGCTTTAAAAGCGGACTTTAATACCACTAAACAAGTGATTGTTAATATGGAAATTATGTTGCAGGGGGTGCAGCTATTTTTCTAAAGTAACAAACTGGTTTATGTCAGAGATTTGTCAGAATAGATGCCAGTATCATCTAGGTCAAGTTGCTCAGGGATCTCTTTTGCTGGAACATGATAGTGAGGGCAAAGAGGCATGGGTTATGTGTAATCAGCCTGTTGTATTCCCATCCATTTTGATCATTGGAGCTTCCGCGCACTCTGATAATATGGCAGCTCACAGTTGTGTCCCTATCCTTCTGCATATTAGTAAACCAGAAACTCAGATAGGGACATTGCAGGGCCCTCAGCCCTGAAGCCATGATAAGCAAATTCTGTTTAACACTGTTAATTTACCAAAGTTCAATAAGATGGTAAATGTGCATGATTTTCTGAATCTATTTATGATTAGTATGGCCAGAAACATCTGAGACTGCTAAGTTGGTAGTGGTAATAAACTTATTGGACTCCAAAGGTCAGGAGTTAGTTTATAACAAAACTATAGAAGGCTGGCGTGTCCTACCTCAACGCCAAGGATTTTCTTATCAAGTTGTTTGGAAGATCTAAAAGGATGACCACTAATAAGGTGTAATTCCTTAATATCTCTTTTAAGGAGATCATTTAAGTTTTTTATGATTGCTTTTATTTGGAAACAGACGTTATTGAGGGTAATGTAATAAATAATTTTGACGTCCAGATTGCTCTTTGCCAGGCCTGTGAGCCCTATAATGATTTGTATTGGGGTTAACCGGTTTTTATAAAAAGAATGATATTCCACACATGGTTAATTATATCCATCATTGTGTTGTCACTTTTGGAGCGCCTAATTCAAGTCCGCAGAAGCTGCATGACTCACCCAATTGGGGTATCACCCTAACTAAAAAATTAACTTGGATATATGGCCTCATCTTAAAAAGCTAACATTAATAAGGTCATTTGTCATCTTTGCAAGAAATTGGGGCATTATGCCAATCATTTCCATAATCCAGTTCTAAGTCTAAGGTTCATTTGGTGAACAATGAAAGAGGTAGACATAAAAAATTTGGGGCGGAATAAAACAGAGATCCTCTACATCTGACTCTTCTAAAAATCCCAAGTATGACGAGAACTCTGACTCCACCTTCCATCTGGTAGAAGGAGGACAACGCCGCCTCACCTCTGGTGGTACAGCAAATAATAGCTGAAAATAGGGTAGTTGTTACCTTCTTCTCTCTGAAAAAATGTGAGGCTGAGTTGGCGCTAAAACTAGTAGCAAAGCCTTATGTTCAACTGTTAGTACTATAAGAACTTCCACTTACCTCTGCAATATTCCCTGATAGAACAGGATCCAGGTAGCAATGCCTATTGAGACTTTGATGATATTTAGCTCTGAGCTAGGCTTGGAGGTTCAAACTTTTTTACATCAAGCGAAATCCTTGGATGTCCTAGCAATAAATTTGGCAAAATGCTTATTTTTATAAATGTACTTATATTTATATTTCAGTAAATAAGTTTAAAGTCTGAGCAAATTTTGGACAGTGGGGCACCAATTAATACTATGTCCACTTAACTGGTGAAGAGACTGGCCTAGCTCCTGACATAGATCATTAAAAAAGCTATGGTAAGGCAGGCCCTCAAACAACAACTTATGAAGGATCTTACAATGCAGTTGCTAATGCAATTTGGCTCACTAGTGATCTACGCTCCCATTATCATTCTTTCAAATCAATAATATGACTTTCTTATTGGGACCTCATTTATGAGAGCTCATGGAGTCAATGATGATTTTGAATAGAATACTATAGAAAACTAGAATGAATCCTTCCATTATTTCATAATTATAAGGAGGAGGCCCTGGCGCCTCAAACCCAGAAATTGTCAACCTAGTTTTAAGAATGGTATATTGATTGTGGGTTACCAGCGGATTAAGGCCATATGCAGAAGTTACTCAACAAGATTACAGAATCTACAAGGATTCTGCTATGTGATAAACATGATTAAACTATTACAGCAGACCTTAAATAATAGTAGGAACAGAAATTATAATTGATATTCCCCAAGGATTATATGGCAAAATCTTTACACCATTATGTCATTCAAATTTTGAACCTGTCACCAAATCTGATTTTTTTCTCCCCAACCATGGTAAAATTCAGGTGATTTTGGCAAATGTGTATGCATACCCTATTTATATAAAGTGACACCATATTATCGCTTTTGTGCACATGCTACCTGTTGAAGAAGTCCAGAATAAACTTGATTTTGGTCACTTTGATGAACTAGGACTTAGCGGCAATATGGAGAAATCCATTTGCTCTCTAGTTCCTCTTGAAATCATATTGAGCTAACTGAGGATGAAAGGGATCTAGCGCTGGCTCATAAAAAAAGTACAGTGTTAATTTTACAAAAGACAACTTTTATTTGAATTGTGCATATGATGTAATTCTTCACATTGATAGCAGAAATAATACGCCAATTTGCCTTCATATAAATAGGTGGTTAAATTCATGGATGAAGTCACTATTATAAAATTAATCAGCTGTGGAAACATGTGATACTTATGCTTTTGAAGAGTCCATGAACCACCTCAGTGTTATTTAAAAAAGAAATAAGATATTTAAAAGCGCATGGTAATAGACTACTGCAAGCTCAATAGCATTACAAAAAAGGGTTTCTATCCTTTACTGTGGATTAAAGATGCGCTAAACTGCTTGGGCAGCGCTCAAAATTTTTCTCACCCATGGATTTGATTTCTGGCTACTGGCAGATTGAGCTTCATAAAGAGGAGCAGGAAAAATGTGCCATAATTACAGCCCAGGGCCTTTACCAACCTACTAGAATGCCACAAGGGCTGTGCAATGCCACTGACCTTCCAAAATGCTATTGATAGTATCATCTGAATTTTGAAAATTTCTGTGTGCTTGTTTATTTATATAATATCAACGTTTTTTTTTTTTCTAGAACATTCAACGAACACTTACAACCCTTAAAAGTAGTTTTCTGTCATCTTGCCAAGGCAGATCTGAAGATCAATACATGTAAATGCAATTTAATCCATAAGAAGTTGGAATACCTGGGGTTTGTCATTAGTAAAGATGGCTTGCAGCCCAGACAGAAAAGGTTGAAGATACCAAGCACATGGCGTGATCAAGTGGCAAGTGCAACATCTAAGTGTTCCTTGGAATGATTAGCTACTACTGCTGTTTTGTAAAAAATTTTAGTAAAGTAGGGCACCCTATTTCACCTTGTTGCAGATGAGGCCACAAATGGTTCAGTTAATCATTTCATGACCAGTGGAATTACTAGGTTAAACCCCATGCCGATGGAGTACAAGCAACCAACCCACCATGGATGGGGCAAATGAGTCCCTTTTATAGATTTAGTGAGTCCAGCAATTTTCAACAAGAGTAGAATGATGTCATGAAAAAATGATTTTCGCATGATGAGTCAGAGGCTTTAGTATATGGAGATGATGACATCACAAATTTTCAGTATGAAAATTAACCCCCTTATATACCTTTGGGGGGCTGAAATTTGAATTCAATCAATGGCTACAATGACTCATCTGAATTAACCTGAAGAGAGCTTTTGAGACACAAAAATGTATCTTACCAAATCTGGCAGTCAACTAATTTTGAGAGTCACTTAAAACCACAATGTGAGGTGCATCATTGGAGCGCCATCACTTAAACCTGATGTTAACTAGAGTATTACCAAATTTGTTAATCGATCATTATTACAAGAAGATACAATTGCCCAACACCCAGAAGCAGGTACTAGTGAAAGGGCCCCTGGACATCCATGTTCAAAGATAATTACCATGTGAAGGAGCTCATGGCTACAGGAATTGACCCAAATGGATGAGGCCACCTAAGCTGCAATCAGATGGTGTCTAACTAGGGGATCTTGAAAATCCCTATATTGAAACCCATATTCCCAATTTTATCTTACAATATGTCATTCATTTTTATCATAAATTATCCCTCAAAGTATATGTTAAGATTCTGATATGACTGGATGATAAGCCCTAAATAGCTATGGCAGATTGGCTAGAATCCGTTGACCATGACCAATATTGAATGAATATTTAAGCGCCTTGGGATAAGGCGATATTGGATCTGGTAGGATAGTTATTAGATCGCCTCTGAATAAGGTGATAAGGTGATGTTGACATTGATGAATATTCAGTAGATGCTTTAAACTAAGGCGATAGAGGACTTAAGTATAGCATACTCTGACGGAACCAATGAGAATATGGCAGAACTGAATAGTCTAAGCCAAAGGAGCAGCATTGACTGAAGTTGCTGATATATAAGCAAGTTGGGACAATTGAAAAAGGAGGATTGTTAATAGAAAATAGAGAGCAAAGCAGAAGGATCTGCTAATATTAAAATAAATAAAGTATTGTGGTCAGAGCCAATTGCTTCATATTTTTACTATATCTTTATTTTATTTATTTTTTTTAGTACTAGATGGTCCCAACCCAAGGGGGGATTCATCGATATTTATTGAATTACGCCTGGGCTCCTAAGAGCCTGAGGCGAGGAAGGGGAGGGAGGAGGCATCGAGAAAGGGGGGGGGTTTGCGCGCCAGAGTCATGCTGCAGTGACAACTGAGCGGGGGAGGGTTGGCGACATAGTGCAGACCTTCAGGGCCATCTCAAAGTGTACCTGAAAGTGGGTGATCATGTGTGGAAGGGTCCACACCTGCTGGTCAAAGGCAGCATGAAGGAAGGAGTTATGGATGGTCCAGATGGCTGTGGCATAGGCGAGGACACGGAGGGGTCAGTGGCAACCAGGCAATGTCTGCTCAAACATGAGGTCTTGCACAGGGTGTCCAGACCAGGGCTGAGCATGGAGGAGCTCGCGGGCCTTTGGCCAAAATGTGGCGACACCTGGACAGGTGAAAAAATGATGGAGGTGGGAGTCAATAGGCTCCACACAGCGGGGGCAGCTTCGGTGCTGGAAGGTAGGGCCAGTCTGGTCCCCTGTCCTGTATGAACAGTGGAGTACCCTCCATAAGGTGTTGGACACCTTTGCTGACAGGATGGGGTGATAGACATCCTTCCACAATTCCTTAAGGTCAAATCTCATGGAGGGAGGGAGGAGCTCAAGGAGTCTTGGGTGGATGGGAGGACGATCTTGGGGGTTGAGGCGAGTTGTGACAACTTGTCCATTGTGCACAATTGCATGGCGACGGGGGCTGAGGCAGGGCCTTCCCTTCTGTATGGGAAGGCATGGTGGATCCGCGCGCCTACTCGTTTCAGGGCAAGGAGAGCCTGGTTCCAGTAGGGGGATGAGGATGGTTTTAGGCGATGGCCTGGGTGGTTTGTGAGCCACTCCCCTAATGAGGTCAGAGATGCTCTAGGAAGACCCAGAGCTGCTGATACTGACTGGCGGAGGGCGGGCGCCCATTGGGGCATGGGGGTCGCGTCCCAGCAGACAATCGGCCATAGGAACTTCAGGAAGATTGTGGTGGCGTGGGATCGCGTGTCCAGAAGCCCTAGGCCCCTTCATTGCAGGGTCAGGAAATGGTTGAGAGGGCCATTGGTGGATGGTTTGAGCCCTAGATCCAACAGCGGAGGAGTACATCGAGCCGCGTATAAAAGGCATCTGTGAATGGGCAGACGTGCGCTAGAACCAGACTTTGGAGAGGAGGAACACATTGGCCATCAGAGCTCGACCCTGGGGGGTGATGTGCCACCAGTTCCAGCTGGCAATCCTGGAGTTAACTGCTGCAAGGAGCAAGTCCTCATTGTCTTTTAGCGCAGCTCCTTGTTGGTTGGTGAGAACGCCCAGGTGACGGAAGGTACCGCGCTCTGGTTCAATACCAAATGGTGGGGGAAGGTGGGGGAGCCGACCTGTACAACTGTTATCTTGGAGGTGTTGACCATGGCGTTGGACGCCTTGGTGTACCTCTCAATGGTCACAGCAGCGAGGGCAACATCCCCAGGGCAGCCAAATGCAATGGCAGTGTCATCTGCAAATGCCATGGTGCGTGTGGGGGCTTTACCTGGGACCAGAATCCCTGTTGGCTTATCCTGTAAGGAGGCCAAGAGGGGGTCAAGGGTGATGTTAAAAAGGATAGGGCTCAGGGGGCCCCCTTGCCGGAGACCTTGTCCAACTGGTACTGCCACTGTAAAACCCATTGGCGCCAGGACTCTGGTGTGGAGCTGGTCATAGAGCGCTGATATCCAGCGCCTTGCTGCGGGTGGGAGATGGAAGCGGGCCAGGGAAGCATCAATATACTTCCAGGCTACCCGATCATATGCTTTCTCCATATCCAGGAGAGCCACAAAGCCATTCACCTTACGAGAGTTAGCAGTCAAAGTCACGAAGGTCATTATAGTTGTCCCATAACGACCTCCCCGGAATAAAACCGTGCTGGGATGGGGAGAGGCGAGGTGACACTCATTTGGTGATGCGGTTGGCCAGAAGCTTCGTGAAGAGCTTGTGGTCTGTGTTGATCAACGCTATGGGGCGCCAGTTCGCCAGGTTCTCACGGTCTGACTTCTTGTGAATGAGGGTCGTGATTGAGCCTCTGGAGTCGGGGAGGACCTCGCCATTCACCAAGAGTGCAGCGAAGAGGTCGCGGAGGGTTCTGGCTATCACTGCAGGTTTCAGAAGGTACACCTCAAAGGGTATTCCGTCTGGGCCTGGGGCTCTAAGCCGTGGGGATTTCAGAAGAGTTTCCATCACCTCCTGGATGGAAATAGGCGCCAGTAGAGCCTCATCAGCCCGTGGGTCAATGGGCGGCTCTGGAGCCCGCCACAGGAAGTCTTGGATGTCCGATGGGTCCACCTGGGTGGCATGGAAGAGGCTGGAGTAGAAGCGGTGTAGTTCCTGCGTGATTTCCTCCTTATCTGAAGTGGTTGTAGTGCCAATCTTCAGTGCAGTAATATCCTGCGCTGTTGCCGGGCTTTCTGTTTCTGAAAGAAGAAGCGGGTGGGGCGTTCCCATTGAGCATAGTAACGAGATGTTGTAAAGTTTGCTGCCCGTTCTTCCTGCAGTGTGAGCTCCAAGCGGAGTGCTTCCTGCGCCGCTTCCCAGTCTTCCAACCATCTGGGAGAGGGCGAAGGCTGGCAGTTTCGCTCTAGATGTCTGATTCTGGCTTCCGCCCTTTGACTCTGGCGCGAGCTGCAGTCATCTGGGCTTTGGCACAGTTGTAAGCAACGCGGGTGATGCCCTCCTTGGTCACCGCCCATCTAGCCTTGTGGTCAAGCAGGTGGGGTGGGGGAGGTGAGAGTCTCCCGGATGGTCATAGACAGCTTCTCCTTAGTGAAAAGGTTGTTGAGAAGAGCTGGGGCAACCCTATGCCAGAACCTACGCGACGGTCTAAGTGTGGTGGTGAGGACAACGGTGAGTGACCTGTGATCACTCAGATGGTTGTCACGAGAGATGGGAGAGGAGACGCGGCCAATTAGCAGGGGGCCAATCAGTGCCATATCTATGCGTGACGCTGACTGGAAAGCTCCTCCATCATACTGGATCCTAGTCATGCAACCTAGGCCAGACGCGGAGGGTGGAAGCGCATCTATAAAGCCGCTCAGGCGAAGGAAATCCTGGAGGCGACTTGATCCAGGGCGTTCCTTTGCTGCAGGGGTAAGAGTCACGGACGCGACTTATGGTTGTGTTGAAATCTCCTAAGAGGACTGTATTCCGTGGGAGATTGAGTTGGAGGAGCTCTTCCAAGAGCCGATTTTGCTCCTGACCTGCATTAGACAGGTAGATGCTTGCAGCGAAGAAGGAGAAGTCAGGAGTGGTGAGTTTGGCCAGTATGAGGCGGCCACCTAGATATTGTGAAAAAGAATGGGTTTTAACCTGGGGATTCAAAACAAAGGGCGGCATGGTTTGTCTAGAAGGAGTTGCCTCCAAACTGTTCATTCCATGCAGATTGTTTGTGGGGGAGGATATGGGGCTCCTGGACAGCAACGATGTCAATTTTTGCTGACCTGAAGTTTCAGAGGAGGCGGGCTCTCCGCTTAAAGTCCTGCAACCCATTTGCGTTGATGGATTGCAGTGCCAGAATGCTGCCATGGGGACTCATAGATGTTCCCCTCCATGTCCTGGGGGGTTGCCAGCGCTTAAACCTGCTGCTGTGAGGCGGCTAGTTTTTGAGTCCTTTAGCTTGACTATTAGCTGCAATCTGTGAGGAGCGTCGAGGGTTCTGAGGGGAAGGAGAGGGTGGGGGGGGGGAGGACCCAGTAAGCCAGCCTAGGATGCTGCCCCGCTCCGTTGCAGGGGAAGGACCTGAGGGTGCTCAATGGTGACCTCCGCGGTGTCCCCATTTGATGAGTCTGAGTCCATATTCACTTCCTCCAACACTGCAAAGGATCCGCGCGAAATGGACTGTGGGGTTGGGGTAGGACTCTTTGAGGTGGCACTTCTACCACAGGCCGCGGGTTGCCAGTCCATGCTGGTGGGCATAGCTCCATTGGGAGCTGAGGGTTGATGCGATAAATCGCTGGTGGAGGTTGGTGGGGGTGCCGCGGAGCCCTGAGTGGGGGTGGCTGACGAGGGCACCCTGTGGGAGATGCCTTGCGCTTGGTGAGAGAGGGAGTTGACTCTGGGAGATTGGAGGGGGTGCCCACTGGAAGGGGAGCATGAGCGCGAAGGTATTTCATACCAATAGTGGGGTTAGCTGTTTCAACTGCTAGGCGTAAGGCCTCAGGGGACAGGTCTTGAACGGGAACCCATTGTATGGGTTGTGGAATTGCTGCTGCAGCCACGTGGGATCGTTTTTGGCCTGGTTTAGGCCCCTGGGTGGTGGCTAAGAGGGTTTGTTTTCGAGCTGTGCAGCCACTATACAAGTGTCCAAGGGCGTTACACCATGAACACCGGGGGCGCTCCTGATCAGGGTCGACAAAAAGATCTCAGGGCATACCCCAACTACTGCCACATGAGGAATAACCTCAATGTTGCGGGATACAGTGGGGGAGGGGATGAATGACGCCCTAGCAGTGTGAGCTCTTTGAGTGGGAGCATAGTAAGAGGGGACGCTAAAGTCCACTGAAAGAACAGACCCAAACTCCATTAAACCACGATGGAGTGCCAGTTTAAGAGACTCAGGATCAACAGTCGTTGGTAGGTTGGAAAAAGTAACCCATGAAATTTTCTTCAGGTGAGAGCGTGTGCGGGAGATGCGAAGAGATCCGCGTGGAATAATGACCTGGAGAGTGGCAGCATGGTCAGCAAGGGCAGCTTCAGTGAAGCCCACATCGATGTAGTGGTCCTCCACTGATTCATGGATGGTGGTGTTAATTGGTAATGTCTCCGCAATCGCTGCAAAGTATGAGAAGTAATCCTCTGTATAGAATTTAACAGGGTTATGCCCATAATAAAGGCGAATTGCGTGGGAGAGGGTTGAGTGAGGTAGAGCTTTTTGCGCTCTAGTTTTGGCCCATTTCTTCTTAACATCAGCAATAAACGCCACTTCACGGGGATCATATTTGGGTAGTGTTGGTGCCAGAGGTTTTTGCCACGCCCCAGTGGCTCCTTTGGTACGTTTGTGTTTGCTTTGGGCTGCAATTGCGGGTTGAGTGTGAGCTGGTGGTTTGGACAAGTTTGCAGAGTTCCCTTGTTGCTGGAATGTTACAGCAGTTGCTGGCGTTATATTAAATTGAGGGGCGGTTTTTTGGGCCTCGCTAAATTGGGAGGCCCATCCAGATTGGAACTAACTCCAGCCAGTTGGGAGGAGGGAGATGTTTCATCACCATCCGAATCTATTTGGGTAAATTCATCCCAAGTATTTGCTGTGATTTCGTGGGCAAAACTCATTGGCTGATTGTTGAATTGGTCGTTTTCAGCATATTGAGATAAAGTGCCGACTTGAGAAGTGCCAATTACGGGGTTTAAATGGGACGGGTGAGATTGGAACTGGTTTGAAGTTCCAAAATCTGAACCATTTGAATCCTCATTGGGAAGAGTAGATTGTCCCAATTTGGTGCTTAGTGAACCAGAATGTGCGGCTAATCCAACCTTACATCCGAGGGTTTGGGGGCCAGGTAATTGTTGGGCCTCACTAAATTGGGGAGTCCCATCCAGATTGGAATTAACTCCAGCCAATTGGGAGGAGGGCGATGTTTTATCACCATCCCAATCTATTTGGGTAAATTCAGCCCGAGTATTTGCTGTGATTTCATGGGCAAAACTCATTGGCTGATTGGTAAATTGGTTGTTTTCAGCATATTGCGATAAAGTGCCGACTTGAGAAGTGCCAATTATGGGGTTTAAATGGGACGGGTGAGATTGGAACTGGTGTGAAGTTCCAAAATCCGAACCATTTGAATCCTCATTGGGAAGAGTAGATTGTCCCAATTTGGTGCTTAGTGAACCAGAATGTGCGGCTAATCCAACCTTACATCTGAGGATTTGGGGGCCAGGTAGCTGGGTATCGCCCCTCATGGAGGGAGCCAGAAACACGGCGTCAGCAATAATAGATGGGGCTGAATTAGCTGACACAATGGGGGAGGTGAATGCCTGGATGGGCTGAGTTGCATTCGACTGAGCAGACGCCATTAAAACAGCGTGAGTGATGGCCTCCTTGGTTGGAGGGGGCCCAGCGGGTTGGTGGGAGGCAGCGCACACAGAGCTGTTAGGAGTGCAGGTTGCAGAAGTGCGATCAGGTGAACTGGCGCTAGTTGGAGTAGCTCAGGTTGGGGGTGGTGCCTGCTTTCATGGCTGCTGCTTGAGAGCAGGTGATTCTGGTTGACCCTGAGGTGGGTAACCGAGGGTTGCTTCATTTGGGGTGTTGCTGGCTCATTTGGCATAGCCTGCGGGTTCTTTTGCGGGGTTTCTCGCCATATTTGCTAATAGTTTTCATAAATCTCTTTAGTGGAGCTAAATTTCAGGCTGAATTGATTTTTGAAAAGTGATGCTTAGCAGAAAGAGATCCTTTTTTTATTATATCTTTAAATTGTTTCAAGAACCAACAATCCTCATTTCATCTGTCCGTTGTTCAGTGGGCTTGACCCTGTGAAACACTTATAGCATATCCCAACAATATCACCAAAAATTATAACAGTGGTGCTCATTACAGGGGGCCCACTGATCAACCACAAAATAAAAAATTCTTAAGTCGCTGGCCATGCCACATCATGCTTTCTTTGATGGGGAACCTTCAAAACATACTGCACTAGTAATTTGCGCAGAATTTAAACTTGCTTTATATGTGGTTTCAAAAAGCAGGATGAGCTTCTTCAGAAGCGGAACAACGTTTATGAACCAGCTTGACAGTACGTTTAGTCATATGCAAATGATTGGACAACAAAATAGGAAACTCACTAATTGCTTGGATGACACTACTGAACGACTGCATTGTGCAGAGTGGAAGTTAGATGGTACCTCCCAGTCCCTCATTGGGAAGTGGATGAGAGTCAAAAACAAATGGTTGAGGAGAATTGTAAAATGGAGAATATGACACTGGCATGAGCTACTACCCCCAGGGGAAGCTCTGGATATGTTTATGAATTGGAGAGCCAATTCCCTCAAGTGATGGCTGTACTGCTCACCAAAGAGGCCCATGATACCTCTGCATCAGCGGACAAACCGCCTGCCGCTGAACCAGCTCCTCATCAAGAGACCACTTATGGTTCTCATCCCATTACTCAGTACACCCCAAAAGGTCACAGTTATGAGTGGGAGTAAGGGTTTGTATTGATAAGCTGCCTCCATTTGATTACAATGGGAATATCCACAGCTTCTTTAAACAGTTTGAGTTTGCAGCGGAAGGAGCCTTGGATTGGCGTAAATCCAAACTGTTAATATCCGCCTTGGATGTTGGGAGTGCCAATCAAGTCACGTGCTACCTTCCAAGCAGTTCCATTACATACCAAGAAGTGAACTGGGATACTGTGCTGCAGCTGTTCAGGGGTACTGCAAATATGTTGCAGTGAAAGACTAAATTCTTGACTATTGGGTTACAACGTAATGATCCCTCACTGCTTTTGCTGACCAATTTGTGGTGGACGTTCATGTGCTAATTGGGGCAGGGACTTTATCCAAATCTTATGTGTGCATCAAAATGACCTCCGCAGTGAAGCCATACCTCAAGCTTTACAATGTCATGACCCCAATTTTAGAAAATGACGTACCCCTTCTCAAAATTGTTCAGTTTTTGCACCATCTGCTACCTTCCCTCCACCCAATACTGAGCGGAAACATACCACCACCATTGCCAGACCTTCTAATTTTGGAATTCTCCCGTCCTGTCCGATACCGCCTAGTAACCCCCAGTCTTATTATATTCACGCGCCTCATCATTGGCCAAGTTACCCCCAGCAGTTTGACTTCTGCTACAGCTCTGCTTATGAAATTTTTCAGCAGCCCAACTACCAACCTGGACCTAACTATGCCAATCATCAGCAAACATCTTATCAACATGGCCCTGGTTATACCAATTATCAACAAGCAAACTATTGGCCAAGCCCTTCTTATGAGAACCAAGGACTTAGACCCTACAAGGTCAATTGTTTTAAATGCGGTTGCTCTGACCACCTTGTATGGTATTTCCCTAACCAATGAGCTCACTACGTGCAACATGATCATTACTACCTGGGAAAAGATGGAGTGGAGTAGAGATGGACTCTATACCTCCGCTATTTCAACTCCAAACGTCCCACCTGAACCTATTGTAGTATATACAGCGGAAATCCCTCAATATGATGATGGGTTTTTATACCAAAAACCGTTTTGAGGAGTGAACATGATGACATAGGCACAAGCCAAGGCCGTAGCAGATGAATGACCTCAGGAGCAAGTAAAGCTATATGCCTGTTAAATGTTTGACCAAGCTTCTTCAGACAAGCTGGATCCAGCCTCAGATGCACCTTCCCTGAAAGGTGTAAACGTCACCCTTCTGGTAGATGCCATTGCCAAAAAACACCTCAAAGTCAGTGAAGGGATTATGAGCTTCCTTGAAAAAAAGAGATCCTTTAAAAGTCCAAATATTAAATAGAAATATTCTTCTTAATCAGAGTGTAAATACTGTGACAATTTTGTAGCAAAAATAGAGTTTGTGCTATAATAGGTATGGGCGCCCCAGTCAACATAGTTTCCACTTAGTTGGTGGCGAAGTTGACGTTAAAGCCTGATGTGGAACATCAAATGGTGTATGGGACTGCTGGAGCGGAAAGCACAGTCTCTGAGGGAGCGTACAGCGTGCTAACCTTGCAGTTTGAATTAATTGTCATTGTACCCCAGTGATAGTGCTACTGAACAATAATTATGTCCTATCAATTGGAACTGATTTCATGTGACACTTTAGGGCTGTCATTGATATAACAGTGGAGATCTTTAAAATTCTGGTGCAGCAGATCTCAATTTACTCTACCTCTTGCGGAGTGCCAAAGGATCCAGTGCACATGGGAAATATCAACCTTGCTTATAGTGATGGGGTGAGTCTGTTTCAATACCACCAACTAAAGAGAAATACCTGAGCCCTTCCCCAGCAGATATACAAATATCAAGGGCTGCCTCTCAGAGCTGCTGGGCCTATATCCATTCCCTTTGGACACCAAGTGATAGTAAATATTGAGTTAGAGGTGGAAGTGCCAGCTGGGCTCTATGAGGAGGTCATTGGACCTTATCAGCAAACGCGGCTTGAGCCTCATGTGGCTCCAGAAATTATACTCCCAGGTCTTGGGGAGATCAAGGTTTTGTTGACAAACATAGATAACAAACCAATGATAATTTTCTGGCATCAGATAGTGGTGTATTTACACTTGACCCTAGTTGAGGAGGTCCTTAGAGTTACTGAGTTTGGGTCACTGGATGGATTTGGTCTGCCTGTCAAACTGAGCTCAGCGTAATGGCGGTGGTACCACAAAAAATTTGATGGGGTTATTGGAAGAGCAAAAAGTTCAAGCAATAGCTTTATTTAAAAAAGTATAAAGAGATTTTCTCTGTTGATGACCACAATTTAGGGGGCGCATAGGGGGTGGTCCACTGGTTAGACATAGGAGATCATCCCACCATAAGGTCTCAGACAATCTGCCAATCAAGGGCAGCTGAAGAAGTTGTCACTGAGGAAATTGATAAGCTTCTGGAGCAAGGGATTCTTGAACCATCCGAGAGTCTGTGGGCTTCACCTGTTCTGATTGTAAAAAGAAAAACGGTACCAACTGGGTGGTGATAAACTACTGGAAGCTTAACAGTATTAAGAAGGACTCATATCCCTTGCCTTAGACCAATGATGCATTAAATCTGTTAGGAAAAGCTTGCTACTTCTCAACAATGGACTTGATATCAGGATACTGGCAAATTGAGTTGCCTGCGGCAGAACAGGAGAAATGTGCCATAATCACATCCAAGGGGCTTTTCCAACTGACACATATGCTTCAAGGGCTATGTAACGCCCCAGCTACGTTCCAAAGAGCCATTAATAATAACCTTGGTGACCTGAAGCTGTCATGCATCATCATGTACCTCAATGATATCAATGTTTTCACCTGAACTTTTTCTGAGCACCTTGACCATCTAGAAGAGGTATTCCGCCAGCTCAGTGAGGCAAACATTAAAATTAAGCCTCATATCTGTCACTTCTTCAAAGACAAGATGGAATACTTGAGGTTTGTGGTAGACTTGAAGGGGCTGAAACCATAGCTGACCAAGGTGGAGGCCTTCCAAAAATGACTACACCAAACAGTGAGCGTGATATACAGGTATTTTGGGGATGGTTGGCTACTACCGGCGCCTCATCCTTAACTTCAGCTGTATTGTGACCCACTATTTGAGTTGTTAAAAAGGATGCTATGTTCAAATGGATGGAATGCTGTCAATGCTCCTTTGACACACTTTGGATGATGCTGATCAGTGCGCTGTGCTATGATATCTGAACTTTGATAGAGATTACATCATCAAGACAAATGCGTCCCTTTCCGCTGTAGGGGTGGTCCCTCACAAAAAGACGATGAGGGAGAGGAGCACCCAGTGGCATACTGCAGTCAAAGCCTGAATTGCCATGAACGTAATTATACCATGACTGAGCAGAAGTGCTTAGTGGTGAACTACATATATAAGCCATTTAAGGTATATTTAAATGGGGTGAAATTTAAACTCATGACAGATCATGCTTCTTTACTCTAGTTGCAGAGCCTTAAGGAGCCTAAAGGGCTCCTAGACCAATGGGCACTCAAACTGCAGGCTTATGACTATGAGATACTCCACCGCCCTGGAGCAAAACACCAGAACGCTGATTGCTTATTGAGATTGCCAACCATTGCTAATGCGGCAGATCTCAGCGATGTGATGTACAATAAGATGATCAGCGGGAAATATGATGATGAACAGCCTCAATATAATGGTGCTAAATAAGATGCAAGTTAATACTTTTCAGCGGATTTAAGAGTTTTACAAATGTATTGAGACTCTATGGTGAACTTCCTGTGACCCTCGCCACAGCCTATTATTAACATAAATGCACATAAGGCAGTCAGACATAGTGGCATGCGCAAGATGTTAAAATTGTTGCGCCCTTAGTATTATTGGAAGATCATGAACTTTGACGTTCTTTAAACCATTTCCTGCTGCCACCAGTGCCAAGTGGAAAAGCCATTCCACCAGAAGACTTCATACCAGTTAGTGAAATCCCAATTTTCTTGGCATACAGTTTCCCTTGATGTTGTTAGCCATTTTCCAATGGGAGCTAACCAGTCCAAATACATTTTGGTGGCAATTGACCATTTGACCAGGTAGGTTGAAGCACAGGCAATACGGGATTTAAGGGTGGTCACAGTGGCCAAGTTCATAATGGAATGTATTCTCCAGCAATATGGCTGCCCTCAGTTTATCCTTACCAATAATGGAACCAACTTCACCTTGAACATACTTCCAAAGTTAAATAAGATGATGGGCATCCACAGGGTTCTGATGACCCCATACCACCTTGAATCCAACGAGATGGTTGAGCGAGTTAATGGGACTTTGATGAACATACTATGGAAATTGGTAACGGATCATCCTTCAGATTGAAGTTCCCTCATTTAAACCGCTGTTTTTGCTTATAACATTAGCTATCATTCCGCCATGGGGAAGAGTACCTTTCAATTACTATATGGACAACACATTGCTCTTCTGGAACTGCTTTATGCTTGTTTAAAAGATACCAGCGGAATGGATCCCCAACATCATTTGACTAACCTAGTGGACAAATTATTCAAGTTGCAAACTGAGGCGTACTCCTTCAGTCTGGCCAAAAAGATAAGGAATCAGTCTGCCAATTGGAAGTGGAATAGCAGGCTAGCTCAGTTCAAAGATGGAGAGCTGATTCTATTCCATGACCAGCATGGGTTTGGTCAGAAGCATAAATTGGCCAGCATATGGATTGGTACATTTGAAATAATTGAGAAAACAGGTGTTAACGCCTATACCATCAAGGACCCTGTGAGTGGTCAGATTATTAACTGAGTTCACGCAGAGTTAATTTGGGTGTATAAACAATAGGAGACTTATAATCCATTCAAGGGGATAACGTTGAGATTCTGATATGGCTGGATGTTAAGCCCTAAATAGCTATGGCAGATTGGCTAGAATCCACTGACCATGATCAATAGTGTACAAATATTTGAGCACCTTGGGATAAGGTGATAATGAATCTGGTTGGATAATTATTGGATCAACTCCAAATAAGGTGATAAGGTGATGTTGACATTGATGAATATTCAGTAGATGCCTTAAACTAAGGCGATAGTGAATTTAGGAGTAGCATACTCCAATGGAGCCAATAAGAATATGGCAGAACTGAATAGTCTAAGCCAAAGGAGCAGCATTGACTGAAGTTGCTGATATATAAGCAAGTTGGGAAGATTGAAGGAGGAGGATTGTTAATAGGAAATAGAGAGCAAAGCAGAAGGGATCTGCTGATATATAAGATAATTAAGGTATTGTGGTCGTAGCTAATTACCTCATATTATATTATATCTTTAAGTTTCTTTGAGGACCAACGATCCTCACATCATCTGTATGTTGTTCAGTGGGTTTGACCCTGTGCAACTCTTACGGCATATCCCAACAATATCGCCCAAAATTATAACAGTATAAAATGTTTTACTTTTTATATCTAATAAAAACCTTTTCACAGAATCTCAGCTTTATCCTTTTATTTGCACTTATAAGGGTTATGTGAATTAATCACCAGTAACCAGTCTGGGATTAGCCAAATACACAAAATACAGTAACTAGTCTGTTATCTGCTCTATTTGGACAAGGATATTCTCTATCATGTATAACTTAGAGCTAAGCTGCCAAGGGAGAGGGTGTACTGGCTTTCGTTGAGTCCCAAGTGCCAGCATATAATGATTATATATAAGAGTGTTAACAAGAGATTTGACTTAGGTGCGAAAAATTTATTAAAGAGATTTATGCTACAAGGGGTAGCATCAGAGGAGAATTTGCTCTATGAGGATGATTGTGATTTTAGCAAAGGTTTCCTGGTGCCTAATATGCGTGGAGTAGGCCCCCTGAGCAGCAAGTCAGCATCGCATGTTAAGTGATTTAAGGTCAGTGAGCTTACTCACCTCATTAAGAATGATGTACCCTTTGAGTGGACCAGAAACTGTCAGCTAGCCTTTGATAAACTATAACTTTACCTAGCTCAAGCACTACTGTTGATGTATCCCAATTTCAAAAAACCATTTGTCATTTAAACAATCGCTTCTATTACCACTGTCAGGGAATTGTATCACAAATTGATTTTTATAATTTGAGAATACCGTGGATTTTTGTAGTCAAACCTTAGACATTTATGAATAGAACTATAATATAACTGAGAAGGAGTGCCTGGCAGTTAAAATGCATGTAAACAATTCTGGCTTTATATCCACAGAGTAGATTTTACTGTAGTAACCAATTATGCCTCACTTTATTAGTTGCAGGAACTAAAAGATCCAGAAGGGCGGCTGGTTAGATGGGCTTTGAAATTACAAGCCTATAATTTGAAATTCAGCATCAACCTGGAATCAAGAATCAAAACGCTGATGGGTTATCTCAACTGCTCTATGTGGTTTTGGTGGCTGATGCAGATGATAAGTTATTTAATAATATTCTGACTCAACAATATAAAAATGAAACGGCAGAAGTTCAGCACTACTTAAAAAATTAATGGAAGGACACGGTTGTCCAAAAAAGGAAGCTTTATAAAGTACAAAATTATTAGAAATATTAAATACCTTAACCAACGGAGCAAATTAATAATATTATTGGGTCCCATAAGGTGATGGGGCATGGCAGTTTCAAGGAAACGTTTTAGTTATCAAAACAGCATCACTATTTAGAATCTATGAATTTTGACATGTATGAGACCTCTGCTGCTGTAAAGAATGCCAGGCGAATGGGCCCTACTGGAAAACCACTAACTATCAGCTGGTTAAACCTAACTTTGCATGTAATACTGTTTCTATTGACATAAAGGGCCCTATGGCCGATACTTCAGGTCAATTTAAATAGATAATTATGGCCAATAATTACCTCACCAAGTGGTGGAGGCAAATCAGTCTAAGACTTGGGTGGCGCTATGACAGCTAAATTCATCTTAGAAGATATCATCTATTAGCATGGATGCCCTCAGTTTATGC
This sequence comes from Massospora cicadina, assembly GCA_022478985.1. Lineage (NCBI taxonomy): Eukaryota > Fungi > Entomophthoromycota > Entomophthoromycetes > Entomophthorales > Entomophthoraceae > Massospora > Massospora cicadina. Next base: position 145,879 of record JAKSZP010014503.1, read on the forward strand.
TGATGGATAATGGGACAAACTTTAAGTCCTAAATTATTACCAAGCTCAATGACTTAATGGATATACACAGGGTACTGTCTACGGCCTACCACCCTGAGACCAATGGTATCATCAAATGCATGAACAGTACTCTCATTAAGATTTTGCATAAGATAATTATGGCTAAGGCGTCCATTTGAAAACATTTTCTTGCCTTCCGTCATTTTTGCTTATAATATATCTTATCATTTGGTCATGGGGCATTCTCTGTTCACTTTACTTCATGGGAAGCAACCAATGCTCATCCCAATTTTATTTTCTTGTGTCAGTCAAGAAGCCATGACTCCCACAAAATATTAGATAATGCTGGGATAGACTCAAATCAAACTACAAAGTGCTTCATATTCCTATGTGCTGGCTTGGAAAAAATGACTTTGAACGATTTAACGCAGACAGTGCATGCTACACCACTTTACTATATGTGGACCCATTTTTTTATTATGATAACTTTGGATTTGAATGAATTAGCAAGTTGGAGCACATATAAAAGGGCCTTTTGAAATCATAAAAAAGATATCTACAGATGAATACAGTCTGAAGGATCTGGTTAAAGGTCACCTTATTATAAAGGTGCACACTAAGTTCATAAAGAAATTTCAGCAAAGTTCTGGGCCAAACAGTCTCGAGTTCTCAATAAATTAATTGACTCCCTCACATCTTTGCTCACCAATGTTTAATAAAGTGGGGAAATTGTTGTAATTGATTTGAACAACCATATGTGTGATAATATTATTTGTATTTAAATTCATAGTTATCTAATATGTAGATATCAGATTTAATTAGTACAATTTAATTATTGGAGCGCGTAGTCATGTTTTATATGTAGTTGCCTACCAGAATGATTTAATTTATTAAAATTCCTAAATCACCGCTGGTGCATCTCTTGTCACCTGAATTATCAGCCATTGATTCTGTGGCCTCGATTGCTTATTGTTTCCTAATTTATGTTAGCTGAATAATCTATGTTGCCATGTGATGGTATAATATCATCAGTAATAGGGTCCTATATTTATTATGGCCACTAACAGTAATTTAACTATATCCAGCGGACTGCAACTTTTCATAAAATGCTTTGATCCATAGTTATTTGACTTCCAACCTACCTCATATAGAATGATTTTAGTATACCATTCTTGTGGCTTCTTAGTAACCATGAAAAACATTAATGAGAACTCTGGTAGAGAAAGCATATCTGTGAGAGGTTTGTCAATAATAAGAAGATCTTTTTCTGGAGAGAAAATGTACTAGCCTAGTTATAAGATCACCTGAGCGAGCCTGTGAGCCTCTGGCAGTATGCAATACCACAGTGTGCTCCCTTGTTTTCTATATATAAACCCTATTACCACATATAAAGTTTTCTATTGTGCTTTTAGTCAAGTTTACTTTCCTCATACAGTACTTTGTAATTTTTGTGTATTTATATGTGCGCTTGAAATATGACACCCCTGCATCAATTTAAAATAGTATATCTAATAATTTGTAAAAATATTGTACACACTCTCCTTGGGTCCCCTGTGCACCAGTACCTTTTGTGGTGCCCTCTTCCCTTTTCTGTTACCCTGTTCCCTGGACATGTGGCTGTGCATTCTGAATCACCTCTCAGGGAATGAGAGAGTTACAGAGACTCTCTTAAGATTAGTTGACCAACCTCTTTTTAGTATATGCATGAGAATTATCTGTGTGGGCTTCTCCCTGAGTATTAACTGAGCACGTTGGACATTCGTCACAGCCTCAATGCTGCTCATAACATCATTCATGTTTGGTTTATTTTTAGTGCATCTTGGCGTTATTTTCACTATAGCCAACTCAAAAGTTCCCGCTTTCCTTGATCTTACCTGGTGGTCTTGGACCTTTCAGGATCCTGTTGTTGTGATTCTAAAGCTCGTCCAAGAAGTTTATTCTGGACCCAATAGGCGCTATCTTCCATCACTTCAAGGCTTCTATCAGTGACATTTTAAACCTTTCCCTTCTACCCTCGTGTGGGGTGGATTTGCTGTATCAGATGTCCTTAGTGCATCTGACTGGGTTTTCTTAGTGTCTTGAGCACAGCCGCTTTTATGGAAATTAATGGATGATTTGTAATATTTCCTGTAGGAGCATCACCCTGATGTGGCATTCTTCTAAATATTCTATGAGTTCTTTGCTCTGAGTCAGGATGGATGCTCTTTGAAGGTATATTTATTTGAATTTTGTGAATGGGCTCAGACCTTACATCTGTCTAAAGTAGTTAAAATGGCATTTCTTCATTCAACATTAAATACTTTAATGAAGAGCGCCCCAGTATGGCACTATTCTCCTGCCAACTTTGATCATCTTATTGATGCTCTTTGGGGTGAATTTTATTCCCCAACTGAAAAGGGGAAAAGTAATTTGACTGACTTTGTTTCACTTGGGGATGCCCCTATAAATACTAGCCCCAAAAAACTTACATGCACCTTTAAAATTAAAGATGTCTTATCCTTCCATTCCATTGGTTTTGGAGAAATTCAAGGGTGGGCATGGGTCTATCCCTGAGTCTTTAAAAGGTGTTTCAGTTGAGGTAGCCGCGATGATATCACCCACAAAGACCCCTATAAATATGTTGCCTGAAACAATGAATTCTTCTTTGAATGAATCAGGGCTCACCACTGATCCTCACTTTGTTAAAAAATCCAATGGCATGAACGAGTCTAGCCCTGAATCTAAATGTAATAATTTATTTGATATATTATCCTCTGCATCTCGTTCCTAGAGAACCAGCTGAACCACCAATGGGGGCCTAGCTGAGATTGTGTTGGATAGCGATGATCAGCTGGCTATCAGATTGGGCATGGTGTCGTTGGCACTCAAATCGCATCTTCTAATGGAAATTATATAAATTCAAATGAGCTGATTATAAGCTCTTGTAAGTCCACCTTGGAGCCAATTTCTGTGTACCATATCACCCCTGAGAGCCAGCGCTTGACCCCAACTATGATTTGTAGGACTCAAAGGTGGAAAAGATGTTAAGTCTACAATATGTAAATAAGTATGCTACTGCTGAGGATGTTGTGGTTTATGCTTCCTCAGTGGTGAAAATGGTCAGTTATCCCATACTTTTTTGATGCAATAAATTATCTCAGTGGCATGATTATACCTTATGAAGATCATAATGAAGAAATGTTGGATTTATTGGTGATTGATAGAGAATGCTTTAGTTATCTTTTGCAATCTGTTACTCTTTCTTCCCCTATATGGAAATCCAGCATAACTAAGTTGGTGGATACTAAAACCTCATAGAATTTTACTGACCAAAACCTAGCTGACTAATTTGAGTTGAACTACTTGCATGGTGGTATGGTTAAGGCCGGGGCCCCCAGATTTTCCCATGCTGAAGGTTCAGTCGTGGGTAGATTATCAAGTTGACAAGTACCATTTGGCTGACCGATTCCTGGGAGTTAAAAATTTCCTGTATATATTTATTTTGGGTGTGGAGTGGTGGCAAAATTTTGATTTCAGAACCAACCTGAAAGCCAATACTTTGACTTTATCTTTGAAGAGCGGGAAGGCTTTAGTATCCTATTGTCTGAAGTCAAAACTCAATGCAATTTGACCCAATGGCCTAAGATACACAAGCTCAGTTTTGCACTTCTGCTGAAGCCCTTTCAGAGGTACCCTTACCTTCCTGTTTGGAAGGGTTATTATTCATTTAATGCGGCTTCTTCCAGTAACTTACCAGCTCATGCAGAGTATAATTGTGATTTCAAGATCATTGTTGATCTTGTTCACATTTACTCCCCGATCTAACCTTCAATTTTATGAGAGGAGGAAGACTTAGATGTGAGGGTCAGAGAGCAGTTAGCAAAAGAAGCCATAATTCAGCGTACCTCTCTAGTATGCTCCCCATTTTTATTTGTGGAAAAAATGTATGGTACTCTACGCCCTTTCATGGAATATGGAAACCTAAATAACGTCACTATACTAGATTTTCATCAAGTACCGGTGGAATTACAAATTGCTTGCTATGCGAAGAAGGCTAAAATCTTTTCCAAACTAGATTTCTTGAACAATTTTTTAATCAGATTTGTATAAAAGGGGAAGAATGGCTCATCACATTCCATACCAGAATAGTGATTTTCCAATTCTGGATTATGCCTTTTGGGCTTGAGTATGCACCTGCAATTTTACAACGGCATGTAGATGTGGTCTTAGGAGAACTGTTGGGCGTATGCGCTGTGGCCTACATGGATGACATTCTAGTGTTCACACCAACTGAGCGTCCCAAGAGATTCACCTGCAGCAAATGGTGGAGCATTTTGTGCAGCAAATATGACGCTGAAAATCAGTAAGTATGAGCTTTCAAGTCCCAGGTCACCTTCTTGAAAAACATAGTTTTTGACAAAGGCCACGTGAAGACTTTGGACAAAGAGTTGTCAATTTATGATTGGCTAACGCCAACCTCAGTTAAATAATTGAGGAGCTTTTTGGGGACTTTCACTTTTCTTAAAAAGTTCACGCCAAGTCTTACTAAGGTAGTGGCGCCTTTATATAGAGCTACTGGGGCCAAAACTCTTCAATGGTGCTCTATACTGGAGGATGCTTTCCAAGCGGTGAAGTGCACCTTGCTTTCCACATCTGTTCTTTACCACTTGGACCTTAAGAGGGATTATAGTGGGTAGTGATGCTTCCAACTTTGCAATAGTTGCTGCTTTGTTACAAGTGAGCAAAGATGGAGTTGAGCATCCCGTGAGATTTTTCTAGGAAAATGCCCCTACCTGCTTTAATTAAGCTGCTTATGAAAAATAACTATTGGTGGTGATAGAGGCACTGACCTATTGGCGTCATCATTTACATGGTTCTTCACAGCCGTTCCACATTTGTACAGATCACAATGCATTATTGTACTAATGTTCCCATCATGTCCTGACCCCATGGAAAACCCGCTGGCATGAGATCCTGGCCCAATTTTTGTTCTCTTATGAGTCTACAAAGGACAGGGAGGATGGTTTGGCCGATGCTCTTGATTAAAACCCTGCTTAGTTCCTGATCTTAATGAGGTGAAGTTGAACCATACCCACTTGGTGATTACTCCAAGTAAGATTTTATTCAACAACCCTCCACTAATGCATGAATACCAGTTCTTTCCTCATTGGAGAACCTAGAAGAGTATGGTATTTTAAAAAGGCCGTCCTTTATCAGCCCCTGTTAGCATAATATACTAAGGTTTTCTCCAAGTGCAAGTTAAATCAGGAGGATATAACCACAGATACCATGTAAAGGATGAGATGGTATGGTTTCAGGGACGCTTATGGGTTCCCACTAGACCACTCTAACTGGAAGTAATCAAGAAAAACCATGATGGAATTATGGTAGGGCACCCAAGAAAGGCGAAGACTTTAGAACTGCTTTGCTGCACCTATAACTGAAAGGAATCAGCCACACAGATTGCATGATATTTTAAGGAGTTCCTGGTCTGTAATAGGATGAAACCAAATAATCAGTCCTCGAGGGTTTTAGTAACTAGCCCAAAGATAGAGGGGACCTGGACTTCCCTCTCAGTCAATTTCATTGTGGAGCTACCTGTGTTGGAGGGGTATGATGCTATTATGGTGGTGGTATATGGTTTACAAAGTTAGCCCATTTTTATACCATGTCACACCAAAGTAAATGCAGCTCAGATGGTTAAGTTTTACAATTCTCATGTGTTTGCTCTCCATGGTGCTCAGGAAATTGTTAACGACCATGGCCCCCAGGACACATCCATATTTTGGTAATTGTAAAAACTCTTCAGACTGTCTGTGTGTCAGGGTAAATCATGAAGTTAGTGGCATTCCTGAGATTTCAGATATTATAACACAGATTAAGAGGATTTGTGCTGAGGTTAGATCTAGTAATTACATAACAAATTATAACTACAATGGTTTTTGTTCAACTAATCGCTTAAATTACCCTAATTGCGATAATATTGAGTTGATTAATCATATCAGAACGAATTTACAATAAGAATGAGATGATTCCCACTGCTTTCAAAATCATTTGAAAGTCGCAATCCCATAAGCTCAAAAGAAGTATAGTGCATTATTTAAAAATCAACTAAGCTTAGGTAAGTCCAAGAAGTTGGATGAGATATAAAACTAGGCCATTCATATGGTTAATCTTTGCGGTCAATAAACTATTATCACATACTAATTCCTTGAAGTATTTTTTCCTTTTACTAGTTCAATACATCATATAATAAACAAGATATACAGTAAACCCAGCTATCTTATAAAGCCTACACCAATTTGTACAGTTCCTGCCTACAATTCTATATCCTATATCCATGAGTGCAGAAACACTTATATATGAAAAAATACCTCTTTCATTACTTCCACGTCCAAATATAGTTAGTGTATGGCTTTAACAGGAATAGGATTGATTGAAGAAGTCCTTTCTTCTTCAGGATTAAACCTCACAATCGCCCTTTCAATACTCTATATGATGCGCACCACCCTTTTGTTGTAAAAGACCTTTAGCTCAGGATTATCAAGTTCACGACTTGCTATCTGAAACTGGGATAAAGTGATACCAGTCTCTGACAATTAGCCGCCATGTTTTAAAAAGTCTATCCTGCCACGTTTTTATTATTGGGAGCTTTGTAATTTACTTTTTATTATTGAAGGCTTACTAATATTGGCACGGATGTTTTCCACCATAAAACAAGATATGAATTATAAAGAAGCAATAGAACCTAGTCAAGTTCAGACAGTGACTGTGGCTAACCATGCACCCATGAATTACCCTATGGTTTCATTTACTCAAAATTAACATTAGCTGCTGTGAAAGAAGGACTTACATTTTTGGAGGCGCATTTTAAAGCATATCCTGAGAACTACCCAGATGATGCACGGAAGGTTATGGCAGTGGTTTCTCAGCTCTCTGGAGATGCTTTGAGTTGGTTTACCTTAGCGTTTAAAGAAAATGAGAATATTTGTATGAATTATGAAAAGTTTAAAAGCCAGTTGCTGGCTGCAGAAACTCCTGCTAGTATCAGATTACAGGCACACATTGCCTTGATGAACAATCAGCAGGAAGGTTAAACTGTTGAGGATATACACAGAAGTTTCTGGAGATCTTCCAGAAGACTGAATTAAACGATGAAATAGGAGCACTTTACTTTAGACAAGGTTAGGAAGTCATCTGTCAGATTTGATCAAACACCACCTCATCACACTGCCTTTAAATGAATTTCTTGGAATCACTGGAAATCTGGTTTTGTATTTTTTTCCCATATTCCCAGCTGGCTAGATTACCAGGAATTGCTAGGGGATAATTCACTAATGTGAGGTGAATTGGATATCAGTTGACCCTGATTTTGGGGTAACTATGTTTGGGGGATTTTAGGTTATTCGCCTGGTTATATCTGTCAGGGATCAATCTGGATGAATGCTTAAGATCTCATTGGGCAGAGTTGCTGACGAAATAGGGGCACCTGATAGTTGATTACCTATCAGGAGTACTGATTGGGATTAGTTGGGTTTCATCACCAACTGATTGGGAATTTAAGGAGTAAGTTGTGAGGCGAGTGATGCCACCTGCAACTAGAAAATTGATCAGTTGATTTGCAATATGTAATAATGGGTAACAAGTCCCATTGTCTAATCAGGTCACTTATCAAATATGGTTGGTTCACTTGGATCATGAGGAAAACGTTAGGGACACGTTTTCTGACTCTTTCCATTTTATGTCTCAAGGATGTCCAATAATGGAATCATAGCCAGTATGGGGAAAACCGTTGCTGCTGAGATGAGGATGGGTGATTCAATGGCAACGGAAGCCATTTCATCAAGGAGGTGCTAACCAATAATTGGGCGCCGAATTTCCAACTATAAATTTTCTTAGAATTCACAAATAAATTATAATATGCCAGATCATAAAAACCATATCACAAATTATCACTTTTACTAGAGAATTAGCTTAGTAAACTTTATTAGAATCCATTTAAATAATTCTTTTTCAAGGATATTATTACTTTGTGCAATTATTTGGAGACTCTTTAAGATAAAGAGTAAAGATCTGAGCGGGGATCCAGAGAAGAAGCTGACTCAAATCAGGGATTGCTGATGACTGTGTGTTGAACCAAAGAAACTGTAAACAGGGATCTAAGAGTTGATTGAGTTGGGTGGTACAAGTAAATAAATCCCTATTCAAGACATCATAAGTATTTCAAGAGGAAATACTGGCTGAGCATTGGACTGAAATCTAATACTTCCATTTAACTACAGATAATAGTCGCCATGCTATAAAACAATTATATCATTTACTATTATACAGCGCGGAGAATTGCACAAAGCCTGAACATGTGCAAGTAATATATTATAGGGGTTATTGGACGAGAATAATCAGAAAATTCTATAAATTTTTACAAAGTATTGCTCACTACAGGGGTGTAGTTGAGTAGAGGAACATAGAAGTGATGTCATATAAAGACAAGATAAGAAAACTATGGATGGAGTTGGCAACTGTTAATCAGAATGCCCTGAACTCAGCAGAGCATCGAGAATTCACAGCCTCAGAAGAAAGAGTTGCCAAGATGGAGGAAGGGATTGATAATATAGCAAGTTTCAGGAATGAGTTACTTGGAAAAGTAATGCCATTAAAGAAGAAAGAAGGGGACTTAATTTGAGAAGCCTTATTTATGAAAATTAAGCGTGAAGTGGATCACGTTCAATTGTGTTCACCCAGCTCAGAAGTGGAGCTCCAAGTGAAGTGAATTGAAGATACTCAATATTTGGGAAAAGGACTTGCAACCTAGATATGGAACTATCTAGTGCTGAAAGAAAACCTGTTCCACCTGACATCTACCTGAGATGAAGAGTATCAGCAGGGCCAACTCATGTTGAAATTGGGTCCACTTAAAATATTCCTGAGGAACAGAAGGATCAACTCAGGTTGAAATTGGGTCCACTTTAAATAGTCCTGAGAGTGAGTGTTTAGATGAGACACTAGATGAGGCATCGGTTGAAATAGGAAGCAATCAATTAAAAGTATTGGATTGCTATACCAATGAAGATATGAATTCAAAACAGGAAATGATTGATCCAAGATAGTAAAGAATCGTTTGACTCAATAACATTCAATATCAGAAATTGCTGAAACAAGTTCATCAATTCAAGACGAAATTGAATGAAGTTAATGAGGCCAGATCAACCTGTGTGATTAAGGGATCGTTTCCAGATCCACCAGTGGAATTACTTCCAACGTTTTGGATGGCAACGAATGCCAAAAATCATTTTGGGACAAAAACAATCTGAACAATCAAAATGAAACTGTTGACTAATGATATATAAAGATTCAAGCATCAGTTGCCAATATGAGATGAAATTAATAGCTGTTGGATGAATAGCCAGTCAGGGTTGAGGGCCCAATGAATGAAAACATTCAAGAATATTGCCAAAATTGGCAAGTGTAGCCTATTTTGAAGAAACAGCGCTGCTGATCATATAGTGAAGAAGCTCAATACTAAAAAATCGTAAGTATTGGACCTAGAGAGAGAAAATATTTGCAAAGTACCAGAGGACCTCTGAGCCATTAATGGTTGTCTTGAGATTTTGGTCAAGTCCTTAAAGAGGATCACTGAACCAAATAGATAGTTAAATCTTAAGAGGATAAGATTTTGAACCATGATAACTGGTAGGTCAGAGTATACCTAGGAACCAATTTGGATGAAGGGGAAAAAAGAAGGACCTCTGAACCTTTTTGTAGGTTAAAAGTTTCATCGAAAAAAGTATTTGAGGTGGGTTGACCTTGGGACAAATATACCACACTGAGAATTTTTCTAGATAGTACAGGTTTCAAACTAAAAACCTACACTAGGGTGGAAGCAGTTTTACCTGCCAGGATAACCACCCTTACAAAAAATATATAAAGGCTATAAAAAATTAAATATCAATTTTTATGGTCCATGATATTTGGACCTATGATGAGATGTGATTGCCAGCATGAGTTACCAAAAGTATCAATCTATTATAAGATCAAAGCCATAGAATGAATGGCTGTGCCAAAGTATGTTTAAGATATTCAAGTGTTCCTTGGAATGGTCGGATACTATAGAAGATTTATTCAGGATTTTTCCATAATCGCCAATCCCTTATTCCATTTGTTGAAGGATTTAAAGAAAGGATTATATGGAATGAAGAAGTACAGAAATCCTTTGATGAGTTACGCCAGTAGTTGATAGGTTCTCCAATTTTGAAATATCCAAATTAAGATCAAGAATCTATTATACAAACTAATGCTTTGTTGACAGCAATAGGTGCCATATTGAGCCAAGTAGATGAACTTGGGGATGAACATCTGGTGAAGTATTTGAGATGGACACTCTCAGCCGCTGAGAGGAACTACACTGTAACTGAGCATTAATGCCTTGCGGTCATTTACGTCTGTAAACAGTTTTGAGTATACATCCATAGAACGCACTCCAAAGTGGTGAAAGACCACTCCTCGTTGCGTTGGCTTCACAATTTTTGATAATTAGAAGGATGACTGGCCTGATAGGCATTGAAGTTACAGGCTTTTGATTATGAGTTTGTCCAACAAATGGGGGCTTCTCATCAGAATGCAGATGGATTATTGTGGTTACCAATAGTCCAGATGGTATACCAGCAGTGGATGAGCTATCCTGAGAATAGTCAGAGGAAAAATAGGGAATGAGCCCCAAGAAATCTAAGGTGCACTTTGAAAAGGGATGGAAAACACTGAGACCATGGATGGACAAGTTTTAAGATAATTAATGGGAAGCGGTTACTATTCCAAAAGCCATTTTAAAGAGCAGTTATTATTCAAGCTGATCATAAAGTTGTTAGGCATGGAGTCCTGAGAAAAACGACCAACCATATTTGCCAGTACTACTGAGAGTCAATCAACTATGATGTCACTGACTATCTAGCTTGCTGTGTGGAGTGCCAGTTGCACAAGCCACATAAGAATGCGACTGGATACTGACTGGTCTGCCCTGGATTTTCTTAGCATACGGTGTCCATTGATGTGATGTGACCGCTGATGATGATCACAGGGGGAGTCAAGTACATAATAGTTGTGATCAATAATCTGACAAGATGGGTCAAGATGAGGGCCCTGGTAAAGGTAGACACTACCAGTACTGCAAAGTTCATCCTGGATCAAACAGTATACTGACATGGATGCCCACAGGTCCTGGTGAACAACAATGGGAAAAATTTCACTCTCATGTGATCCTGTGGTTAAATGAGATAATGGGGATCTGAGGGTTATGTCTATACCTTACCAACTGGAGATGAACGGACTGGTGGAACTAGTTAATGGAACGCTGGCTGTGACACTGAGGAAGCTAGTTGCAGGAAGGACTTCCACACGGGGAATGTACCTGAGTTTGGTGACGTTCTCCTAAAATATCAGTCACTATACAGCGATGGGAAAAACGCCATTTAAGTTGTTATATAAGAGGAAGGCCACGTTGCCACCAATTTTATATTCAGTGGTGAGCCAACATTGGGGATGAGTGCCAAGCAGTACCTGAACCAATTGATGAATATTCTAATTGGAATGCAATTGTAAGCATTCAATATGACTTTGAAGAAAAGGATATGAGTTGAAATGATGGACAATAAGAACTGACTAGCATATTCAGAATACTGAGTAGGCAAAAGAGTTTCCTATTGCAATATGCATGGTTTCAGGAGAAAAAAACTGGATGCATTGTGGTTGGGTCCATTTGAGATTATCACTAAGACGGCTATGGACGCCTACTCCATCAAGAACCTCTTGGATGGAAGGGTAGTAAATTGAGTTCATGCTAAGTATTTAAAGCGATGGATCAAGGAAAAATAAAAAGAGTTCCTAAAAGGACCACTGAACCATTAAGCTGGCTATTCCCTAATTATTTGGTCAATTCTGAAGAAAGGACCTCTGAAACAATCTAGATGGTTAAGTCTTAAAAAAGTAAGACCTCTGAACCATAAAAACTGGTAGTTCTAAGTATACCTAGAATCCAGTTTGGAGGAATAAAATAAAGGGATGGACTTCTGAACTGAACAAGGTCATTTCCCATGGAAAAAAGAAGAAAAAAATAAAAGATTGATAAAAATATTGGAAAAAAAGATTATTAAAAACCGCATAGAAAAAATGATATATTTTTATAATTTTTATTTTTTTATTGATCATCCTCAATTTGGGGATGATTCCACCTATGTCGCCTCTTGGGAGAGGGAGTATGGATTGTAGTCAGAGTGAATAACCTGTCAAAATCTATGTGAGTTGGATGCTAGAAAGGGATAGACCTACATAAAACCAAGTTCATTGAGTGGACGCAGATCCATTTGAGAAAGTGACTAGAGGAAGGGAAATTGAGATGTCAGAAGAAGCCAAAGATGATACCTCAGAGCTGGGAGGGAAGCAACAGTACAAGAAGAGGCAGTCAGTGAATAGCCCTGAGTAATCTTGATATGGTACCAGAGCTGGAAGATTGGTCTTGAGTGCTTGCCGATGGGCTTCATCAAGAACACCAGACATATGGGCTGGCAATGAACAAGGGATACTAGACAGTGGTTGCTGAATCATGCCCCTTTATAAAGCCACCAGCAGAAAATACCAATTGGATGTTCCATAAACTAGATAGTCTTGCAAGGAATGAATGACATCCTACAAGTGATAACTACAAGCTCCTTGGAAGCTGAAGCAGAAAGAGCAATGGAAACCAGGAGAAGCTGGAAGCTTCATGGACCAACTTTGAAGAACTTGTCCAGAAAAGTGAAGAGCATAAGCTGCAATATCCTGATCTAGGATTTTTTAAGATCAGAAGAATTCAGAGCTACGGATAAAGCCTCAGTGACTTGGGCCCTTAATTCTGTGTAGGTAAGTTCAAAATGTACACTGTTGCCAATGGTGAGTTTGGTGGCCAAGGCAGCTGGCTTGTAATATTGACCAAGTCAGAAGAGAAACTCCAGAAGCAAGTCTGATCTGGAAAGGAATGAACAATCAGAAGTGAAGGGCATTACTTCAGGAGGTTTAACGATGATGTTAGGATTACCTGCAAAAGGAGCTGAATCCAGGAAAGTCTCAAAATCTAACTCTGGAATTGATGATAGAGGAAGGATTGGCCACGAGTCATTCAAGATGATTGCTAACCTGATTTCAATGGGGTTGGTTACCGTTTCCAGTAATTCCATGGAAGGACTAGCCACTGGTATTTGATTAGGAATATGAGTCCTGGAAGGACCATAGAAAAGGTTCCATTGTGCAGATCAACTCATCTGATGGAAGAGCTGAAGATCTTGATCAGACAACTATTAAGCAGCTGTTGGTACTGTGACTCAGAATTTGACATATGATCTGGATGAGAGGGGGGATGTCAGACTTATATGATAGTCGACGTTATGCACTCTGAAATCAATTAAGTTAAATTTTGTAGAAAGTAGTCTCAAAATTAATGGGATAAGCTCTCCAGAGAAGAATTAAGAATGATATGAGCCAAGAGGCTATGAGAAGAAAATAACAAGGGCGAACATAAATGAGCATTCTTAATTAAACTGTGAAATGAACATTGATGGCAAGAGTCTCATGTTGAGGATGAGGAGAAAATCAGAAAATTGAGGACGCCGGACCAAGATCCTGAATATAACAGCAGGTCATATGCCCTGATGGGGGAAAACCAGATCCCAGGATTAATACGTCACAAGTAAATTGATCAGCCCAGCACAACAGAAGGTCATGAGGACTGCACTCAGAGTAGGCAGTAGCGAGGAGGAAGAGGAAGAGAGCCCCATGCTGAAGGTCATCCTGAGCAGCGTTGAGTACTGATGATCAAACTCCACTTGAGCAAATGAAGTATTTGACCAAGTGTCCAAAGTGGTGTACTCCTACATGAGCCTTTTTTGCTGGAAATCTATGCAAGAGGGGGGATGTGTTGGGATTTTTGCCCATATTCCCAGGTGGCTAGATTATCGGGAATCGCTAGGGTATAATTCCCTAATGCAAGGTGAATTGGATATCAGTTGACCCTGATTTCAGGGTAACTATGTTTGGGAGATTTTTAGGTTATTCACTTGGTTGGATCTGTCAGGGATCAATCCAGATGAATTCTTAAGATCTTTTTAGTACTAGATGGTCCCAACCAAATTCTTAAGATCTTGTCAGGCAGAGTTGCTGACGAAATAGGGACATCTGATAGATGATTGACTATCAGGTGTAGCAATTGGGATTAGTTGGGTTTCATCACCAACTGATTGGGAATTTAAGGAGTAAGTTGTGAGGCGAGTGATGCCACCTGCAACTAGAAAATTGATCAGTTGATTTGCAATATGTAATAATGGGTAACAAGTCCAATTGCCTAATCAGGTCACTTATCAAATATGGTTGGTTCGCTTGGATCAAGAGGAAAACGTTAGGGACACGTTTTCTGACTCTTTCCATTTTATGTCTCAAGGATGTCCAATAATGGAATCATAGTCAGTATGGGGAAAACCATTGCTGCTGAGATGAGGATGGGTGATTCAATTGGCAACGGATGCCATTTCATCAAGGAGGTGCTAACTAAGGATTGGGCGCTGAATTTCCAACTATAAATTCCCTATCATTCACTAATAAATAACTTTCTAGATCATAAGTTACCATATCACAAATTATCACTTTTACTAGAGAATTATCTTAGTAAACTTTATCAGAATCCATTTGTTCTATTCTTTCTCAAGAGTATTATTACTGTGTGTGATAATTGGGAGACTCTTTAAGATAAAGGGTAAGGATCTGAGCGGGGATCCAAAGAAGAAGCTGAATCAAATCAGGGATTGCTGACGACTGTGTGTTGAACCAGAGAAACCGTAAATAGGGATCTAAGAGTTGAGAAGTTAGGTGGTACAGGGGAACAAATCCCTATTCAAGACATCATAAGTATTTCAAGAGGAAATACTGGCTGAGAGTTGGACTAAAATCTATTACTTCCATATAACTATAGATAATAGTCATCATACTATTATCAAACGATTATATCAACTACTATCATACAACGCGGAGAATTCACAAAATCTGAACCTGTGCAAGTAATATATCCATAGGGGTTATTTTCTGAGAATAATCAAAAAACCTATAAATGTTAATCTGGAAACGGAAAGAACTCCCACGTGGCAAGGGCCTGCTTACAAGAAGAAAATAACCAACATGAGCCACAAAGAATATCAACGTCATTACAAGGAAGAATTGTGTTATTAATGTCATAATCCTGATCACATAGAATTACAATGTCCAAAGAAAGGTAAAGATTCATCAGTCGCCTTTGCAATAAAAAATGAAACTCAATCTTGCCCTGTTTAGCCTATACGTTTGATAATGGGAAATACTATATTCCATACTGAGACTTTAATGGATAGTGGGGCCTCAGGGAACTTTATATCAGAGGAAATGTAAAAAATTTGTGAGTTCCAGATAGGACTAAGACACTGACCATAACCCTGGGAAATGACAAGCAGTTTATTGCCTACTGTTGTGCACATCCCTTAAGTCTATTAGTCAGTTCCATGAAAATTGATATTGAATTCTGTATTCTAAAGAGTAAACCCCAGACTACAATCCTTGGCTTTCCATGGTTAAGCCAGATAGAGCTCCAACATAACTATGGCAGAAACACTGTCACAGTCAAAGTGGATGGAAAGAGAGAAGAATGGGCGTTGAGTAAAGGAATATTTCCATGGTTGTATGCTGTGGAATCCTACAATATCTAATGGAGGCATGTAAAGGAATAATTTCAGCATACTTTAAAGCGTGGTCTGAAGTGTTTTGCAAAGAAGAGGAAAAGATTATGCCATCACATAGCTTTTTTAATCATTCAATAGACTTGATAGAAGGGAAGCAGCCTACTAATGGAAAATATATAATTGCAACCAACGGGAACAGGTGGCATTATGTGATTACTTAAATACTATGTTGTAAAAAGGTTTCATTCAAGTTTTTAGTCTTCATGTTCATCTCCACTTTTATTTGTAAGCAAGAAAGATGGAGGTTTGCGCCCCTGCGTAAACTATCAAAAGTTGAATGATATCACCATTAAGAACTGACACCCTTTTCCTGATGCTGACCACTCGAGTGATCAGTTTTCTGGGGCTACTATCTTTTCAAAGGTGGAACTGAGGGATGCATTTAACCATATCAGAATTAAGGAAGGTGATGAATGGAAAACGGCTTTCAAGAAGTGGATTGGGTTGTTTGAGTATCTTGTAACGACGTTTGGCCTTTGCAACGCACCAAGTACATCTCAACCAATGGTCAATACAGTTTTGTATGGGTATATGGACCAGTTCTGCGTGGCTTACCTGGACGATATTTAGGTGTATAGAAAGTCACAAGAGGAACATCTTTGTTATCTGCAATTGATCTTTAAAAATTCTGGAAGTATAAGCTTCATGTCAAGCTTTCAAAATGTGAGTTTGCTCAGGAAAAAGTTGAATTTATTGGTTATGTTGTGGGCAGGAATGGATTTACCATGACACCTAGCAAAGTGGATACTATCACATCTTGACATAAACCTAATATCTGGAAGAATGTTCGCAGTTTCTTAAGTTTTACAAACTTTTGAAGAGATTGTATCAGAGGCTTTTATTTTATTGCATTAACCTTGACACGGCTCACATCAGAAGGCATAACATTTAAATGGTACCAAGCGGCGGGAAATCTTTTTCTGATTTAAAGTCTGTTTCTGTTTCTGCACCAGTGTTGTTCATGCCCAACTATGATAAGCCCTTTGTGGTTGATACTGACGCTTCTGGATATGCACTTGGGGGTTTTAATTCAGGAGGGGAATGATAATAAGCTTTATCCCATAGCCTACTATTCCAAAAAGTTTATCCCTGCTGAATGTAACTACCCAATCTATGACAAAGAGATGCTGGCAATTGTTCAGATCCTTAAGCACTGGTGAAGGTACCTGTGTGGGGCAAAACACCCCTTTAAGATCATGACTGACCATGATAATCTGACATACTTCTTAATTATGCGCCAGCTAAATCAGCGGCAAGCTAGATGGGCTCTTACCCTTGCTGATTATGACCTAGAAATTGGATACAAGCCCGTGAAGGTAATTTGGTCCAAGATTCCCTAAGTTGTCGCCATGACTTGATGGCTACAGAAGGGGAGATCACAGAATATAACACACAGGATTTATTAAAAAACACGGAACCCAGTGGATCAGCTCTCTCACATGATTTTGGTGGGACGAGAGGATGATATTTTAAAGACCAAGAAAGAAGATGCACAATTCAAAGGTGGTAAGGCTTACCTGAGTCAGAATTTGATAGTGGATGGTACTCAAGGAATACTCTTTAGAAGGACATTTGGTCTGTTGGAAAAAATACCTGTATGTGCCTGAAGGGCCCCAACAATTGGAAATATTACGTGAATACCATGACTCAGGAATGGCTGGACATCCTGGATGAAACAAGATGGTAACTCTCATCCAGAGAACTTACCTCTGGACTGGGCTGGTTAGAGATGCCAGTACCTGGATGGATGTGAGACCTGGATGGATGTGAGATTTGAAGGCCAGTTGGAACCGTTGAAGTTCTCTCATAAGCTTTGTGAGTCACTTACCCTAGATTTCATCGCTAGGAGTTTTGGTGGGGTTTCACAAAAATCTTCATTTCTTGACCACCAATGTCAGAGCCAAAGAGCCCAGCTATTTATAGAGGAGTAGGTCAGTTTTGGTATCACGGAATACCAATGTCAGAGCCAAGAGAGAAGTCTTCTTATATCACGGAATACCCAAGGTGGGTATCTCTGATAAAGGCTCACAGCTCACTTCACGCTTTTGGAAGCAGGTTATGTCAGACCTTGGAATTAAGAGATGCCTGTCTACTGCTTATAATCAAATTGGACAAACTGAGCGGGTTAATCAGGTTCTGGAGCAGTACTTGAGATGTTGCGTGAATGCTGAACAGGATATACTGGGTTGAGCTGTTACCAATGGTCCAGTTTTGTTACAACAACATGGTCCATGCCTCCATTGGAATATTAGCATTTAAGGCTAACTATGGATATGACTTGAGTTGGAACCACTGCCAACTACTGAAGTGAAGAACTATCAGGAAGAGTTTTTGTGAAGGATATTCATCATACCCGTGCATTATGTATAGCAAACTTAACTCAAGCAGTGCAGACCTACAAGGACTTTTCAGATAAAAGAGTGCCTGGGAAGACGTTGGAAGTTGGGAGTGAAGTTTATTTGGATGCTCACAATGTTCCTTTGAATGTACCATGCCAGAAATTAGCCATTAATAAGTAGGACCATATAAAGTAAAGAAGGCCATTGGAAAGGTTTCCTCCTGAGTTGCTCTACCCAAATAATGGAAAATTAATAATGTTTTTCATCGATCACTCTTGTAAAAGAAGGATAGTACTCCTTACATCATCAGAAAGTTAAAAGCGCTGCCCCATCTGATTAATGGTCCATATCCAGAGTATGAGGTAGAGGCTATCATTGGCAGATGTAAGCATTGTGGGACAATGCAATTCCTGGCCAAGTGGGCTGATATGCATATGAGAGCTCTTGTGAGCCTTAGGAGAACTTAAGAATGCAGGTAATTTTTAAAAAATGGGAAGAAGAAGGCCTCACAGGTAGCTTCAGCCCTAGTGAGGGATGATGTCATGGGAAAGCCTGACTTAATGGCATTACTGATATTTCAGATATTATTCAACAGATCAAGAGGATTTGTGCTGATGTTAGATCTAGTAGTTACATATCAAACTATAATTATATTGGGATTTGTTCATAAAATCGTTTAAATTACCCTAATTGCAATAATATTGAGTCGATTAATCATATCAAAACGAATTTACAATAAGAATGAGATGACTCCCACTGCTTTCAAAATCATTTGAAAGTCGCAATCCCATAAGCTCAAAAGAAGTATAGTGCTCCATTTAAAAATCAACTAAGCTTAGGTAAGTCCAAGAAGTTGGATGAGATATAAAACTAGGCCATTCATATGGTTAATCTTTGCGGTCAATAAACTATTATCACATACTAATTCATTTAAGTACTTTTTCCTTAGACTAGTTCATTACATTGTATAGTAAACAAGATATACAGTAAACCCAGCTATCTTATAAAGCCTACATCAATTTGTACAGTTCCTACCTACAATTCTATATCCTATATCCATGAGTGCAGAAACACTTATATATGAACAAATACCTCTTTCATTACTTCCACGTCCAAATATAGTTAGTGTATGGCTTTAACAGGAATAGGATTGATTGAAGAAGTCCTTCCTTCTTTAGGATTAAACCTCACAATCGTCCTTTCAATACTCTATATGGTGCGCACCTCCCCTTTGTTATAAAGGACCTTTTGCTAATAATTTTCAAGTTCTCTACTTGCTATCTCAAACTGGGATAAAGTAGTACCAATCCCTGACACCATGCCATTATACTGTCTACCACCTCCAATCAGATTGGCATACAGAGTGAGTAAACCAGTGCCTAGAACAGTTCTTGCGGTGTTAGACTGCAATTGGCCATTCTGATTGGGCTTCCCATCTTCCCCTGGCTCAATTTAGTTATAACAACGCTCAGCATGCTTCCATTGGGTGCTCTTCTTCGCCAAATATATAGGTATAACCCTTCATTTAACATGCAACCCAGTGGTGGGTCCAAGGTGGAAGAAGTGGTGAACTTCACCAAAGTACATTAAGAAAGTACTTTAAGTGGTCAACACAAATTTAGATGCCACCATGAAGGTCTATAAGCAGATTGAAGATGGTAAGAGATTGGTGAGGATATCATACAAGGAAGGAGTTATGATGCTAAATGCCAAAGATATACGATTCAAGAAGCCATACAAGAAACTGGGGCCAAA
Source organism: Massospora cicadina (assembly GCA_022478985.1). NCBI lineage: Eukaryota > Fungi > Entomophthoromycota > Entomophthoromycetes > Entomophthorales > Entomophthoraceae > Massospora > Massospora cicadina. The sequence goes on from JAKSZP010014503.1 coordinate 165,734, forward strand.
GATAATAGGACCTAACTGCATTGTCTGAAAGGTGGGCCATGATTTGTACCAATTGGATACTCCCCATTGTTTCAGATCTTTGTGGTGTTTCATAAAAGCAAAGTGACCTTGTTTGAAGGTCTCCGCCTGAGACCCCAGAACACTTGGTGAATGGGGCTACTGAGTGGGAAGTATAAGAAGTTGTATCTAAATATCATATAAGGAGAAGACTGGCTACCTGGTATTGTGGAAAGGTATTGACACTGCGGAGAATAGCAGGGTCTCACACATGACTGTGTCCAAGCCCAAGACCTTATCAAGGCATTCCACAACTTGTTCCTGGATGCACCAGGGTCCAAGGCTAAGCTAGTTGTCACCACCATGGAGCTGGCCCCCGCCCACATGAACTTATCACTGGCTGACGCCCCTGGAGTAGGGGTGGCGCCTTAAAGGAACAAGAGGGTAATGTCATGGTTAAATGACATAATCTGCGAGGATAGATTGTAACAACAAGGCTGAGCGGGAAGAGGCCAAGGGGATCAAGCTAATAAACCTGCATGATATGAAGCACAATGGTGGAGTACCACTAGCTTAAAGGTTTTCATTGGATTTTAAATAAGCTATTGAAATTTGTCAGGGTGGATGTCAATTAATTCAACTTGTTTTAATGATGATATTGTTTGTTATTAATAAGTAGATTTTCAATTTGTGCTCCTCATTAATTCAAGTTGAGCTATCTTGATAATATAGGATTTAATTTTTTCTTCTCATTAACTTTAGTTGAGCTATTTTAACAGTTGCCATTTATGCTTCTCATTAAATTTAGTAAGCTATATTGATGATTAATAATAATGGTAGTTCAAATCTCAAAGTTTGCTCTCCATTCAATTAGGTCAAGCTATTTCAAAGTATTGGATATTTTCAGAGTATTAGGGATCATCCCCAATAAAGGGTTGTATTCCAATCTACTGGTTTTGATGCTGAGAATAGATCAAATAGACTAGTTTAGTCTTTTATTAGGCCGTATCAGAAATTTAGTGCAACTGGTGGTCAATCTATGATTGCTGGCAAGCAATGCTGATAGTTCCCTTTATGGTTGCATTCTGAGATTTTGGTGGGTTTAGCTGATAATAATTAATAGATGGGCATAGTTTTCCTGAAAAACGCCTTAGTATAAATAGCTAAATTGTATTTGAGATAAAATCTTTTATTTTCCTACTTTTATTATCTTAGGTTATAGTTTGATGCATGGTAGTAAGAGGTAGGATTTAAAGATCCCTGAGAATTGATGTCAGGTAAGTGCATCTAAGGAGTATTCAGTGCTACTGATCCCCAGCTGGAGCACTATGGAAATCCCATGTGACTCATCAACTGGCTGCTAAACAATGACGAACAGGATTATGTTCCCCCAGTTAGGGATCATGAGATTATTGGCCAGTCTACCATGAGGATAGGGTGTAAGGGACAATCTACTTATATCAGTACTCATCCAGATATGTTATTGGTATCTGGAAGGGGAATTAGTGCTACAAACATGTGGCAAAAGGTTACTAAAGAAGTTGAAAGAGCAAGGGTTGAAAGTTGTCATACCGTTGGCCTTGAACATTTGCAAAAAACCCAATGAAGCAGATTAAAAAATTTATGACATTAGTGCTCAAAACAGGGGTGCTCTGTGGTATGCTGCTGGACTAGCCTGAGGATTTTGTTAGAAGGTGGCTTATAGCCACTTATTCTTTTGGCAACTAATGCTGACTGTTTACCCACGCTAAGCTGTCATCAGTTAAACCAGGTGATGAAAGACTTCTGATTCTCATTTTTCCCTTTCAATGCTGTTGAAAAATATAAAATTTGGTACAACAACCTCTCTGTTAAACCAAGAAGTTATGAAGCTTTGCATTCAGTACTGAAGCCAACTTGATCGAATATAATCTGGTTAAGTTAAAGGAAATGTTGGAGTTTTTTAACCAGCTTAAATTCTTTCATTGTAACCATAAATTAGAGACTAATTAGGTGGGGTTGGCTGCTGATCAGTCCACCTTGTTTGATGATAGTTTCAATTAATATTAATATGTAGATTTTCAATTTGTGCTCACATTAATTTGAGTTGAGGTATCTCAATAAATTAAGATTTAATTTTTGCTCCTCATTAGCTTGTGTTGAGCTATTTTGATAGTTGCCAATTTATGCCTTTCTTTACTTGAGTAAGCTATTATAATGATAGTGATAATGGTAGTTTAGAACCATCTAGTACTAAAAAATAATGGTAGTTTAGATCCTGAAGTGTGCATCCCAGCTGATTAGGTTAAATTATTTCAAAGTATCAGCCATTTTCAGAGTATCAGGGATTATCCCCAAATAATGAGCTTACAATCTACTGGAGATTGATGCCAAGGATAGAGCAAATAGTTTAGGTTAATAATTTTTTAGGTTAACTTCTCTTTAACCGCTCAAAGTCACTTTTGAGCGATTTTAAATTTAAGTTTATTTATCCACAGCCATCTGCCCAAACCTATTCTTTGATGTCCTTGGCTCTGCCGCCTGCCACCCCAGTGTGGGGCAGCAGTGCACCCCCACCTAGCATTTTCCGCCCTGCAGGCAAGCGCGTTTGGACAGGTTCAAACAGCCCGCCCACTGCTTCCAACCGTTTTGTCCCTCCACGAGACCTAGCACTCCACCTGGCGCGCATCCACCCTTCTCGCCCCCATCCTCTCGCCCTCCCTCGCTCTGCTATTCGCTATTGCCTCAGAGTGGACTATGGACGTTTGTTCCCATATGCTGATAAGGCAATTATTGACCTAGCCACTACAGCCTTTGCGCCAGCTGGCTTTATAGACTTCCGCCCTTTTAAGGGCTACTTTGACGTTGGGTTCCAATCTGAGGAGGATGCTGAAGCGGCAGCACAAACTCCTCTAATTTATAAAAAAAACCCCATTCCCACAACCCGTACTCGCCTCCCTTCAGATGCCCGCTAGTGGTATCCTTTGCAAATCTCCCATCCCACCTTCCACCCCAGGTTTTGTATGACCAGTTGGTCGCGGGGCTCATGGCTTATGGCACTCAGCCCAACCTCATCTTTGCCATTACTTCTGGTGCAGAACGCCTTGCTGCTCCTCGTGCAACAGCCACCATCATACCACACCACCCTACCATAGCCCAACAAATCCCACCCCGCGCTAGTGTGGCTGCAGCACCTGATCATTTCTTTTGGGCTCAGGTCGATAATGGTAGGCAGATTTGTTCCCTCTGCTTTGGCCTCGACCATGCAAAAAGAGCGTGCCTTAAGGCCAAATCTGCTGATGCAGCTTCTGAGCCCCCTCTGGAGGTTCAGTATGGGGCGCTTTGCTGCCCCCTCCCACCCTCCAATCTCGTTCAGTGGGCCCACATGGAAAATCAGCCCCACCCAAAACCTCCATCCTCACTCTCCCACCTAAATCTACGCCAGCCAATCAGAGCAATGCTTGGACCAACATTCGTACCCAAGCAGCTGCCCATTCGCCCAATCCTACCCACTCAAATTTAAATGCCACTATTCCAGTGAACCAAAATCCATGGGATCTATTGGCTGAAACTGACGAATCAGGTAATATCCTTATTAGTAAGCATACAGGTCAACCTCTCTGCCATGGCAATTATGGTCGGGCAGAATTTTTCCTTCCCGACTTTGATGAAACCCCTACCTCTCGCCATTTTGCTCCTCTACCCAGTACAACCCCTTCCAAAGTGACCACCAGCTCGCCTTAGCTGCGGTGGCCTCTCCTCATTGCCCAAAACTACGCACCACGGTGGCCCAGTCAGTGGCTCAGCTCCAGCATGGCCTGCCCACCATCTTCTTCCCCCTGACTTCCCTGAATCTCCCTGCAGTGACATCTCAAAATTATTTGATGATGCTGAAATTGCTGTTATAAATGTCGCAACACTTGCTTCATTCAACCCCTCAGCCAAAATCACCCGCCACAGTATCTCCCTTTTCACCCAACTTCCTGAAGCCCGCAAAGAAGCTGAAGTTCTCCTTGCAGCTTTTGTTGAGACACTTTCCCGTCATTATCTTGATGCAGAAGTGGAAAACTCCTACTACGCTGACCTCAGCCCCCACTATGCAGATGCCCCAACACCCTGGCTCTCTGCTCTGATCTGGTACTGCAACCAACACCCCTTGATTGAGGCGGGTCTTTCTGAAAACCAACCCCTGACCCCTCCTCACCCTCTGCCATGGTGGGTTAAGCAGTTTCTGCTTCCCACCTGGTTAGTAGTTTGTTTTGACATTTTGAGTGTTGTGATCAGTACTGTCCGTCCCCTGGTTGGCGTACCTCGAATAAATCGAAATTGAAATAATTTTTAGGTTGCATCAGCAATAAAATCCCAATGATAGTCGACTTATGATTATCAAAGAGTGGTGCTGAGAGTTCCATATAGTTTACTCTGAAATTTGGCGGGTTTAGCTGATAATAATTAATAGGCGGGAATATGTTGACAGAAATGCGGCTTAGTATAAATAGATAAATTGTGTTTGAGATAAAACCATTTGTTTGCCTACTTTTTTATTATCTTAAGTTGACTTTGATGCGTGTTAGTAATTGTAGATTTTAAAGTAGCTCAAGGATAGATGATAGGTGAGTGCATCTAGGGAGTAGTTGGCATTACTACTCTCCACCTGGAGCCACTTGGAAACCCCACGCAGATTCACCAACTATCTTCTAAACAATGATGGACAGAATTGACTACCCCAGGTGAGGATCATCGGGGACAGGGTAGGTTTACCCTGGGATAGGGTGTAGGGGTCAATCAACTGATATTTGTGCTCCTCCTGTTAAGTTGTTGGTAGCTGGAAGGGGAGTTGCTGCTGCAAACAAGTGTGAAAGATTGCCAACAATGGTGAAAGCAAAAGGCTTGACAGTTGTCATACCGTTGGCCTGGCACATTTGCAAAGCACTCAATGAAGCATATTAAAATTTGCAACACACATGTCAAGAGAGTGTCTGTAACTCTCTTGTTCCCAGCAAGGTGATGTGGGATGCAAAACCACATTACTAGGGAACTAGCCGTTAGGAGAAAGGGAAAGAAGACACCTCAAACGGTGCCTGTGCAAAAGGTACCCCAGGCAAGGGTTTAGAGCGCAACATATAGGACCAGGTAAGTGAGGAACATAACAGCTTGAGTGGACCCCAGAGGGGAATCTATAATCAAGTGTAACTTGGCATCAGGGGGCTTGGGTGCCTCAATCTGGAGGGGACCTGGGTGGCCCAAGGGAGCACCTGGGATTTTGGTAAATTGTAATAAAAGGTAGTGGCCCACATAGTTGGAGACCTCCCCAAAGAGGTCTGCCACCAAGTTCGCCCAAGGAACCATGAGTAAAACATAAAATAATGGGTAATTTTATTTAAGAAAGTCGATCAACAAGGAATTTTGGTCACAAAAAACGTATTTAAAGTGGGTCAGGGAAATTAAGGTTCTGTGGAAGTGCTTCCAAGCCTTGACGTTCCAATAAACAGATGCTTCCATCCATTTTTGTAAAATACACTGAAAGTGCCTTCACTCGAGTAATTTGATTGAAGCCATATTTTACCCAAACTTAAAATTTCATAACTTGAATGGGATTCAAACCCTTGCTCTCCAATTAACCGAATCAAACCATCTTCATTTATAACATAAATCGTTCATTTCAGTGCCTGGGCCGAGATAAGAGGCTGGGAGTTTTGCACCCCATTAGTATCAACCTGGGCATGCTTGGCTTGCACCCAGCGTTGATCTAAGGTTTGTTTCAGGTCAGGAAGAGCCTGAAGTTTCACCTTCTAGGCCTCCTGTCGCCCAGCCTTATCTTTAGCATCAGTTCCCACTATTGAGTCATCCAACCATGACAACACACCTGGACCAACGCTGGGTAAGGGCAAAATATTCACAAGTTTGTTTTGGGGGTGCACGTGATAGTCATGGTAGCATTACATCCTCAGTTTGAAGTGTACCAGTTATTTTTCAAATTATGATGGGACGTTACATTTGCTTGGAAAAGGGGACTTCAAATCCCATTTGTTTTATCATATTGCTAAATTTGGCAAAATCACTTGCAGTCATTCACCTGAGTGCAAGCTTTTCTGAGCTATAGTATAACAAAGATGATAAATTGCATTTATTGGTCAGATTGGGCACAGTGCATCGCCCAATAAGAAATGGTACCCCAATTCTTTAATATTGGTGTTATGAGACTAACCTTCTTTGTTGGTTAACTTGATTATATTAGAATCTAAGTTTGTTTTTACTTATCAGATGGTCTCTTGGTATGACCTCTTTGCAGACCTCCTGGAGTAGGGCTCTAATTTCATAGGCTCTTTTGATTTGTCTAAAATATCTATGGATTCTATTTCCTGGTGGGAAAGCCTGAACCCCACCAAATTGAGGCGCCTAAAAACCCGATGATCTGCGCTTGGTTATAGGAACTCCCTGATATCCAACCAAGTCCTTGCATTTCTTGGTATTTTTAGTAATTTACACAATTTTGTACACTCTCTTCATGATTTCATTGTGTACTGACAATTTTTGTGGTGCCCTCTTCCCTTTACTGTTAGCAGCCTGCTCCCTGGCTGTGTAACTGTGCATTCTGAACCATCCCTCAGGGAACAAGAAAGTTGCAGATAAACTTTTGACAGATTGAGCTTAGTCTCACGTAGAACAACCATGTCTCATATCCTTATTATCCCATATAGTCAGCTTTGCCAGACCAACTTCTTTGTGGATCATCTCCTGCTTATAAGATCTATTATAATTTTTTAATTTTATAAACTCTTGATTTGGCTTGTCTGCAGACCTCCTCAAGGAGATATTACCCCAACATAAGCCTATATACTTCTAAAATTGTATGCTAAAAAGTTTCTGCCATTGGTGAAGTTTAGATCAAATAACACTATAGCTCCAAAGGGTCTAAACCTCAAATTATAATAGGTCGCAAACTCTTACTGGAAAATCAACATGTCATTTCCTTGTTAGTTTATCTGGCATAATTTACCATTATATACTCTACTGGGGTCACCCTATCATATAAACCGTTCTTGGCGTCACATTATTGTTTTTTAATAGTTGGTTCCCAGCTTACTTAGTTTTGGTTTTGCCATTACCTCTTTGGGAACAGGAAAGTTATGGACACTTTACATACAGATATTGAGTTGAAATTGCACTTGACTCTACTATTAACATGACAATACCTATAGATATCTGTGCTTGAATTAGTAAATTATATTTAACAGCTACTGCTCACTTGTTCAATAAGTAGGTACAATAATATAAATTAACTTTCAAGTAGTTGGAGATAGTGTGGTGCTAATCATATGACAGCTATACACTTATTCTATATGGTAAAAGCACTTGTAACCTTTTATAATATGTGTACTTGCTATATTAACTAGAAAAACTTAAAACCTTAATTTAAGTAATGGATATTAGATAGATATAATAAAACAAATAATATAAATTAATATTTAGTACCTTTACTTTTCTTTCTCGTTGCAAACACTTTTGCAACCCATTCAATTCAAGACTAAATCTAGTTTGATAATCTCATAGAGGGGATTAGTCTGCGCCCATGTCTGGGAGCAGTTGGGCAAGCAAGTCAAGAGGAGCAGGCGGAAGGCCTGCAGCCTCTAACGTTCGAAAACGCCCTAGAGAATCCGGTGGAATAGAAAAAAATCTAAAAAAACTGGCGGTCACAATTTCCCCGGAGATACTCGTGTGGCAAGCACGATGCAGCCAGTACATCAATACGCCACATTCCCAGCCACTTTCATCGGTGGAATTCGGAGTCCGTGTGTATCTGGACATCCAAAAAATGGCCCTATGGGAAAAATTTTGTGAAGATGTACACAAAATTTTCCTGACTGCGGTGTACGTTGCACCTCACTCCATGTCACGCGGTTGGCTGGACCTAGGTTTTGAAAGCAAAATAGCAGCAGATGAGGCTGCAGCGGTGTGTGTAGTGGTCAACCTCCCCAAAGGGCAACAGGTCGTCGAAACTAAATGCACCAGATGGACAAAATCAAACCAAATTTTCCTCACGTTTGACTTTTTGCCTACTATGGTAAAATGTGACATTTTGGAGCAACACCTGAAAGATGGTCTCATCATATATGGCAAAATACAATTTTTCGAAATGCAACATTTCACGGTGATGCCACACTTGTGCACCGGCAAAGCCATTGCAGTTCTGACCCCAACTGAGGAGATTGCGAAGGACCTAACCCAGATCCCGCACTCCACCTTTATTGACATCGCAGGGCACACCACCCACCCATTCCAGGTAACCGTGGACAGCGCGCCCCCATTTGCACCCACTGTGATGTGTTCGGCCATAAGGCACACGTGCCCCATTAAAGAGGGCGTTACATTCCAAGAGCACCCCTCGGCGGCCATGGCCAGCGGAGAGGCACACTACGAACCAACCACAAGCACCAAAGAGGCTTTCCCGTGGGGAGCACAAGGCTGCTACCTATTGGTAAAGCCCATCTCCCCGCAGGAGTGAAAGAAGGCCAAGCAGGCCCATAGGACCATGGCCAAGGAAGCGGCCAAGGTCACCACCACCATCCCACACTCACAACGCCAGGAGGACATGGAGACCTTCGCGGTGGAAGCAACTCAGGAATCCATCACCCAATCAGATTGGGAGGCCCAAGCTGAACGGGCCACTCAATCTGAGGATCTGATGGGAGATTTGATCTCACCCAATCGCTGCACCCAAGCCCCAGTTGAAACCAACTTGGGACCTATCCCAACTGAAAAAAAAAATTTGCCCCACTCGACGGTGCACCAAACTTATCCGCACCACAAAAAATTCGTCCGACGTCAGGAAAACAAAAAGCGAAGGCCAAAGCCAATGTGACTCTTTCCGCAAAAATTAACAAAAACCCCAATAGCATTGCTGCTAATACCCGCGCTGCTGTGAAAGCCCGTGGGGACCTGGAAGAGGCTGGTGGGCCAGGGGGCCCACCCCCTCACACCTAAGGTGCGATGGGGGAAACCTTCACTCAAGGGACGCTGAATATTGCTGGACTCAAGGCCTCCCTGTCCTGGGCTAGGAAACTGAGTTTTTTACAAAATAATTTACCCGTGGATATCCTGGCCATCCAGGAAACCCACTGTCCACGAGGTTCCAAGGATGCTTGGAAAACAATGCTCCTATCATCCCTATCCTTTTGGTTGAAGCACTGTGGGGTGCTAATTTGGAAAAACAATTTTTTCAAATTTATATCTTCAGAAACATTCCTAAATGACTGAGTGCTCATTGTCACCTTCTCATGGGCCAATGTTGCACACACAATCGTCAACATTTACGCCCCAAACGGTGCACAAGAGCGTCGGGAATTTTTCTCGTCGGTCAAATCCCTCCCGCTACCCCCCAATTCTTTCCTAATCGGTGACATGAACTGTTGGCTAACCTCACCAACGGACTGGTGGCTGCCCTCACCCCACGCCCCACAGGGTCACGTAGAACTACGCGTTCTAAAAGCCACCCTTGGGTTAATGGATGCGCTGCTGCGACATTCCCCACTGCTCAAAAACATGACGCGTCCCCACATCCACAACGGCCAATTAAGGTCCATGACCCGCATTGACCTTATTCTAGTGCCAGCGAAATTCCAACCCCACATCTCCCACTTCAAAACAATGAAAATGGAATTCTCCAACCACCGACTGGTCTCAATAACATACCACTTACCTGTCACAGTTGCAAAGGCCCCACATTGGTGCAAAATACGCCCCCCAGAGCTTGCATCGCCAGGATTTTCCACGTGGGTGGAAGAGGCAACTTTGGCAAAATTGTTTGTTGCACCATTTTGCGCGGACCCCATTTCCACATGGGCAACTTTCAAAAAAGACACCATCCACCACTATCACCATCTCTCATCCAGACGCTCATGAGCCACATCAGCGGTTATACCGCGTGCGCTGGCAGAATTGGCCCACTTGGAGTCCAACATTCCAGCCTCAGGATATAGCCCTGCATGGGGCCAGAAGTGGATGGAGGCAGCAGCCCACCTCAACGCACTTGAAAGGCAACACAAACATTGGGTTTGTGTCCAATACAGGGCCACACGCATCACTAAAGGTGACAAGTGCACCGCATACTTCTTCAAAAAAATTTTTGCACCATGCCAGAGTGTGGCCTGCACATAGGTGCGAAGATCGGATAATTCTATTGTGGACATACCAGCCAAAGTGGCAATCAAAACGCAAAGATATTACTCCAAGTTATACTGAGCTGAACCAATTCAGCCAGCCGAAATGGCAGAGTTTCTCGACAGAGCTCATATCCGCACCATTTTCCAATACCCAGAAATAATGAATTTAATTACTTCAAACAAATTATGGACTACCATTTGTGGTGCGCCAAACCAAAAATGCCCAGGCCCAGATGGCATTCCATATGAGTTCTACAAAAAATATTTCAAATACATATCCCTATTGCTGCTAGCCTCACTCAACCAAAGCCTGTTGGAAACGCGCCTCCTACCAGGAGGACATGAGGCTTTTACAGTCACACTCTTCAAGAAAGGGGATAGGCTAGACTTAGCCAACTGGCGCCCCATTTCTCTAACAAACACAGACACCAAAATTTTATCAAAAATCATGGCTAACCGTTTAGGGACTATAGCATCTGCCACCATCTCTCCAGAACAATTCGGTTTCATCCCCAGAAGGTCAATTTGGGATAACGTGCACTCTGTGGCTAATGTGTGTCAGTCCACAGCCTCTGGGGCACTTGTTTTCTTGGACCAAGAAAAGGCCTATGATAGAGTAAACTGGGAATACCTTAGGGCCTGCCTCCAACAATTCCGCCTACCTCCCCGCTTCATTAACTGGGTGATGCTGCTCACGGAATCTGCAACAATGGCTGTGCGTGGCCCAGGTTTCCTAACGGAAGTAGTCCATCCTCAAAGGGGCCTGCGACAAGGGGACCCCCTGAGCCCACTCTTATACAACTTCAGCCTTGACCCACTACTGCGAAATGTGAATGCCCAACTCACTGGGGTCCATGTGCCAGGCCAAACCCCAGTCAAGATGATGGCATTTGCAGATGATTGCATGGTGGGGGTGTCTAATAATAAAGATGCACGCGCACTTGAAGCCCTCATCCAGGAATATTCCTGGGTAAGCAACGCGGCACTGAACGCCTCCAAAACTGAAATCATCCTCCTTGGTCGGTTTCAGAACTGCTGGGCCCCAGCAAGTTGTTCCCAACCCAGCCCAGCTGCTCGCCCAAGTCCACGCCTTACTAACTCAAAACACACCGCTCCACTGGTGCTCCCCTTTGTGCCGCGACCTACCATAGGACCGGTATGCCATCTGGGCGTGTGGTTGGAGGCAGGAGGATACGCGTCAGCAGTAATGGAGGGCCATATACTGGACAACGTGATGAAGCGAATCGCCTCTCTCAGAGCCCACCCTACTACCCTCACTGGCAGGGTTGTTCTTGCCAACTCTATGCTCTTATCAAAAGTCTGGTTTGGAGCCCTCGCCATCCCCTTCTCCCCAAGCTTCTTCAAATCCCTGTATGCTTTGCTACAAGGTTGGCTTTGGTCAGGCCGCCCTCCACCAGTATGGCTAGAGGTCATGTTTGGCCCTCATCATCATGGTGGCATGGGCCTACTTGACTTCAAAGCCCATGCCGCCAAGATCCTAGGCACCTGGATTGCAGCTGTCACTGCTCCTACACTCCCATCCCAACACTGGTCCCGCGCGGCCTGCTCCAACTTCTCCTGAGCCTTGGGCCTCAACAATCCATCAAACCCCCACTCCCTGATGAAATACCTCACATCACACACATCAGCCACAGGTCCTCACGGGACCAAAACCCACTACAAACGAATCCTACTCTCCATGCGAAGCGCAGAGTGGAGAATTCGTACTAGTGGACATACAACCCGAAGAGGCCGCCCCTCTCCTCAGTTCACACAAGAGGTACAGGGGCTACCCATCCATGATGGCGTGATCCCCATTCGACCCCAAGTCCTATCCAGGGTGGACTACCTGGACATGATGGACATCCCTTATTCCACTGAGACCCAAAAGACTATCTGGAAATACGCACACCATCCTCTGTTGCAGCCTCAAGTCCGTTCCCATGTGTGGCGCTGCCTGAGGCGGGTGTATCATACAGCTGAGCGCTCTAATGCTTTACACTCATCCTGTGTTGTGTGTGGCCAGTATGGAACTCTGTTTCACCGCCTGGAGAAGTGCCCCACCTCTAAAGTAATATGGCGTGAAGTCCAACGTCTGCTAGGCCAGGATCAAACACATCCCTTCAGTCTGTCAAGAGATATGTTTGCTTCATCAATGGCCTCCCCCTCCCACCCTCCCTTCGTGCTCTGGTGGTTGCAATCGCCATGTGGACTATCCACACGATTGTCTTGGATGCCATCGCTGGATCCATCCCCACCCTCCCTGAAGCTGTCCACAGATTCTGGTCTCATTTGGTGGATCACTTTCAAGCGTGGATGTTTGGATATCTCCCACCACATCGCCGGCAGCTGGTCTCCTCCTGGTTCCCAGTCTGGTTCATCAAATCAGACCCCTTCCTCCACACGTGCTCAATAGTGGCTACGCCCCCTACACACGTTCCCCTCCCCTTCCCATAAGTGGCGTTCCCGCTGGCAACAAGAGATAGCATCGCTTCTCTGGGGTGCCTCACCTGGTACTGAGTTTTGTCTCGTCTGAGTCATATTTGGAAGTGTCCATCCCATGGTCGGCCTTCCCCACAATAAATTTAAAATTAAAATTTAAAATATTTAGTACCTTTAAAATAGCCCTTAGTCAGAATTATAACCCACTAAAATAACTATTGTTCACCATTACTTTTTGCATTATTATTTATCTTAATTTTAACTTTATTTAATTAATATGGGATATCCTGAGGATGATACAGCACCAATTAATAGGGAAATGGCAAAAAATTAATGGACAATGGGAATAAATCTCAGTGAACCTCCATGAACAGCGTTCTGATAGCCCAGGAATTCCCTGGACCACTTTGATATCCACTAGCATAGGTTGTGGAATTGGTGTACAACTCCAACACAGTCATAAATCATCCACTACCCAGAGTTTTTCTGCTGGGATTAAACTTGGGAGGCAGTGGTCATTGAGTACATACTCTACCGCTGAGAAACATCCTCCCTTTCAACTTTTAAAGGGCATAAGAGTTTTATTTTGTCCTATAAAATGATTTTAAATTCTATCAATATGTCTTAAAAACTTAAATTATTAATTATCTACTAATTCTGTTTTAACTTTCAGAGGCATTTATAACTGCTACATACTATGACTCTTATCTAGCTTTTACTCTTATATATTCTTGTTATACCCTAGTATAGTTTACCACACTGATTGTAAAAGATTTACTGCTAGTCTTATTACATCAACCTTTTGCTTGTGAGATTGAAGTATCATAATTCTGGTAGTGACTGTAGAATTACTTTGCAACATGTTAAACAATCCTGTGTTGATCTTATCTTTTTAAAAAAATTTCTTTGCATAAAATTTTTAGACCTGTTCACTGCCTATTTATCAGATTCAACCTTTTTTAGTACGTTTATTTTACCAATAAGTCTAAAGGATCCTTTTTTAAAGACATCAACCCAAGAGCCTAAAAGAAGGAAGCTAGCCTAAAAATAGTTGAGGATATATCTCTTATAACTTATTAAGTGATCAGCTTTGCTGCTATTTAATTAATAGCATTAAGGCAAATGGATTATGCTTTTAATATAACCATCACTGATAATAGAGTGACCTCATGTAAGCTAACTTTATAGAACCAATTCTAGCAAACACCTTCAGATGACATATGCTTTAACTATCCAATTAGATTAATATCAACTTTGCAAAAAAACTACCAACCACATCTAAGGCTTATTGCATGTTTCATATCTGAAATACCTTTAATCAAGAAATTTAGAAAATTTTAATAGCACATAAAATGAGAATTAAAAACAGTTATAAAATAGAATTTAGTAGGTTTCTTGTAACCTGTATGAATCAGATAGCAACTGTGCATCCCTATAGAATTCAATAGATCAAATTCTGGCTATATAAAGAATATGTTACTTTTATAAAACATAATTAATAAAATATACTTCCTGAATTTATCCTGATTGAGATATACCTAGATGGGCTTTTTATATTATGGTGAACTACATAAGCGCCTAATATTACCAATCTAAAGCAGAAAAAACTGTGATGTGTAATTTATTATATAAGAGCTTTCTCACCCTTTGTTAAAAATACCTAAAGGCACAAAAATTAATAATCTGTTAACATGAACTTCATTACAAGCATTTAAATACAAATATGCCATCCTGTGTAATATAACAATAAGTTTAAATAGACCAATAAAGGATTACTTAGTATATAAAAACTAATGTATGATGTAGCACCAAAGTTTAACTATAGCTAAAAATTTATCATTAAATAAGATAAGGGAAGCCTAATGGATTAATGTTAATTACTGAGTTGGTCAACTTTAATTATAAAAATATAACGTATAGAATTTGAGAAAATTATATATATATAAACAAATTTTGTTTACTAACTTACTATGAGTTACTAAGTTATCAGATAACTAATTTTGCAATTTTTAACGCTTGTAAACGTTATAATACTGCTATCTTGCTTTATTTAATTTTATTCAGGGAAGGCTGACAAGGGGATGGACACTTCCAATAAAAAAAATAACGAAATGAACTGCAGCGAGAGGAGGGCACCCCAGAGAAGCAAACGCTATCTTCTGTTGCCAGCGGGAATGCTAAGAGAAGGAAGAGGGGTAACGTGTGTAGGGGCTTGCGCCACTATTGAGCACATATGTAGTAAGGGGTCTGAAGCAATGAACCAAACCAGGAACCATGATGAGAACAACTGGCTGCGATGGGGTGGTAGGTACCCAAACATCCAAGCTTGAAAGTGGTCCACAAGGTGCAACTGGAACTGGCGTACAGCTTCCTAGAGGTGGGAGTAGAGCCTAAGATAGCATCCAAGACAATCATGTGGATAGTCCACATAGTGATTGCAACTACTAAGGCATGGAGGGAAGGTTGTAGAGGGGAAACCATGGATAAGGAAAAGATGTCCTTAGACAGGCTGAAGGGCTGTGCCTGATCCTGGCGAAAGAGACACTGGACCTCACGCCAATCACTTTTGAGGGAGGGCACTCTTCCAGGCGGTAGTCCAAAGTTCCATAATGGCCACACACGACGCAAGATGAATGCAAAGCGTTAGAGCGCTTGGCAGTATGGTATACCTGTCTCAAGAAGTGCCACACATGGGAACAAATATGCTGCTGCAGAAGAGGGTGATGGGCGTACTTCCATATGGCTTTCTGGGTATTGTGGGAGTAGGGAATGTCCAACGTGTCCAGGTATTCCACCCTGGCTATGGTAGGGGACCTCACGGGTATCACTCCGTTCAGAATGGGTAGTACTTGTACTTTTTGGGTGAACTGAGGAGTAGGGCGCCCCCTCTGGGCGGTGTGCCCACTGATGCAAATTCTCTACTCAGCGCTCTGCATGGAGAGGAGAATTCTTTTGAAGTGGGGCGACGTCCTATGTGGGCTCACAGCAGAAGGGTGGGAGTTGTGGTACTTTAACAGAGAATGGGGTTAGGAATGATTGGTGAGGCCCAGGGCGCGGGAGAAGTTGGAGTGGGCCATGCGTGACCAGTGCTGGGATGAGATCATAGGGTTACTGCAGCGATCCAAGTGCAAAGGATTTTGGTGGCGTGGACCCCATAGTTGAGCAGGCCCATGCCACCACTATGGCGAGGGCCAAACATGACATACAGGCGTAATAGCAGTGGGCGGCCAAACCAAAGTCACCCTTGCAGAAGGGTGTATATAGACTTGAAGAAACAAGGGAAAAAGTGATGGCGTGTGTTCCAAACCAAACTTTAGAAAGGAGCATAGAGTTGCCTAGCACTACCCTGCCTGTAAGGGAGGCGTGACGGGCTTTGAGGGAAGCTATACATTTTGTAACGTTGTCTAGGATATGATTTTCCATCCCCGTTGAGGCGTACCCTGCCGCCTCCAGCCACACCCCCAAATGGCGGACTGGACCAGCGGTGGGGCTTGGCACAAAGGGGAGCACAAGCGGGGCGGTGTGGGGTGGGAAGGGCAAGCTATCCCATGAGCAAGTTGTTGAAGCAGGTAGAAAATGGGGCGCTGGGGTCAAAGGGCTTGATACCAATCAAGGAGAACAATTTCGGTTTTGGAGGCGTTAAATGCAGAATTACTTACCCTGGTTTAAAGCTGGATAGTAGCTTCAAGCGCGCGTGCATCATGATTGTTAGACACCCCAACCACACAATCATCAGCAAATGCCAACATCTTGACTGGTGCTTGGCCTTGCACATGGACACCAGTAAGGCGGGCATTCACATTTCAAAGAAGTGGGTCAAGGCTGAAGTTATATAAGAGTGGGCTTAGAGGGTCCCCTTGGCTTAGGCCTCTTTGAGGGCGGACTACATCCGTGAGAAATCCAGGGCCATGCACAGCCATTGTGGCAGATTCCGTGAACAACATCACCCAATTAACGAAACGATATGGTAGGTGGAACTTTTGGATGCAGGCTCTGAGGTAATCCCAATTTACTCTATCATAAGCCTTCTGTTGGTCTAAAAATCAAGTGCTCCAGAAGCCGTGGATTGGCAGACGTTGGCTACGGTGTGTATGTTGTCCCAAATAAACCTTTTGGGAATGAAACCAAATTGTTTAGGGGAAATGAGAGCAGAGGCAACTACCCTAGGCGGTTTGCCATAATTTTAGTAAAAAGTTTAGTGTCTGTGTTAATAAGAGAAATGGGGCTCCAGTTGGCCAAGTCCAGCTTATCCCCTTTCTTGTACAACTTTATCATGAAGGCCTCTTGCCCTCCAGGAAGGAAGCGCATTTCCATAAGACATTGGTTCATTGAGGCAAGCAGCAAGGAGGAAAAATACTTGAAATATTTCTTATAGAACTCATAAGGGATGCCGTCTGGACCTGGGCATTTCCTGTACGGTGCACCGTGAATGGCAGACCAGGGTTCATCCCAAGAAATAAAATGCATCAATTCCAGATAACTGGAAACAGTGAGGATATACGCACTTTTGAGAAAATTTTCCACTTTGGCCAGCTGAACTAGATTGGAGTGATACAAAATTTGAGTAATAATTTTGTACTTAGATTGCCACTTCAGCTGGAGTATCTGTGATGGAGTGGTATGGCCTTTGCACCTGTGTGCAGGCCAAGCTCTGGCGCGGTGTGAAGAATTTTCAAAAAAAAGTAAGTGGAATACATATTGTCCGATGTTATATGCTTTGCTTTATACTGAACACAAACCCAATGCTTGTGTTGTCTTACCAGTGCGTTGAGGCGAGCGGACACTTTTGTCCACTTATGACCCCAAGCTGAGCTGTATCCTGTCACTGGGACATTGGATTCCAGATGGTCCACTTCTGTCAGCGTGCACAGATTGACTGCTGAGGCAGCCCATGAGCGACGTGATGAGATGTGGTGAGCCTGGCGAATGGTGTTCACTTTATAGGTTGACCAGGTGGAGATTGGGTCTGCATATAATGATGTGGTAAACTCTGGAGCTGAGGTCTTGGTGTCCACCCATGAGGAAAACCTGGGCGACGCAATCACGGTGGGGTGGAGTTTGCACCACTTTGGCTCCTTGGCTGCTGGATTGGACAAACAGAAGGAAATTAATACCATTCTATGGTAAGATAAATCGATTTTCGTTGTGGTAAAGTGGGATGTTTTTGAAATTTCAATGGTGCGAGAATAAGGTCAATGCAGGTCATAGACCTTAACTGGCCATTATGCACATATGGGCGAGACATGTTTGTGAGTAGCGTTGCATGATGTGGTAGAGTATCAAACAACCCTAGGGTGGCCTTTAGAATGCAGATTTCAACGTGCCCCTGTGGGGGTGTAGGTGACAAGGGCCAGCAGTCTGTGGTTGGGTTGGTCCAGCGGTTCATGTCACCAACAACAAATGGTTCAGGGGGTAGCAGAAAGTAATTGATGGCCAAGAAGAATTCCCAATGATCTCATTCACAGGTTGGGGCATAAATGTTAATGACAGCGTGCAATTCATCATCTCACAAAAAGAGGACTACAAGGATGCAGCCATTGAGTTATGATGTTGATGAAATAAATTTAAAACTACAGGTCACTTGAACGAGCACACCACAGTGCAGTGACCAAAAGGAAAGGGAAGGGAGGAGAATGGTTGCCCATGTTTCCTTTGCACCATGCGGACAGTGGGTTTCCTGAATGATCAGGATGTCCACGGGTTAATCTTTTTATAAAAACTCAGTTTTCTAGCTTGGGATGGCAAGGCCTTGAGACCGGCGATGTTCAATGTCCCTATAATAAAGGCTCACCCATTGCACCTTAGGTGTGAGGGGAAGGGCACCCGTGCCCTTCAGCCTTCCTTTTTCAGCACGTCACTGTATGGCAGCACAGGTATTTTATGCTATGGAGTATGGTTCAGTATTGGAAGCTTTAGCTGTGTGGTTTGCATTGGCTTTTGCATTCTGCTTTTTCCCCACTGTGGAACAAAATTTTGGCGTTATGTGCACCTGCAGTACACCATTGCATTATGGTGGAATTTCAGAAGTATCATTGGTGAGCGACTCAGATTTAATTGATGCTTGGTAGCAATGATTGGATGAAACTGACCCACCCATCAGGTCATCAACTTGGGTAGCCCAATCTGATTGGTGGAAGGATTTGCGAGTGGCTTCCACCATGAATGACTCAATGTCCTCCTGGAGATGGGCGGGCGGGATCCTGACTCAGTCAGGCTGACGCCATGGCTACACTCTGCGGGCCTGCTTGTCCTTCTTGCGCTCCTGTGGGGATTTTGGTTTTAATTGAATGTAGCACCCAGGCGCGCCCCACGGGAAGGCTTCATCAGTTTCTACTGCCAATTCATATTGGGCGTCTGCACCACACATTGCTTCCAGGATTATTTCAGTTTGAGTAATGCCCTCCTTGGTGGGGCAGATATGAGACTTGTGGCCAAAAGCGTGACAAAAAGTGCAGATAGGAGGCGCACTATCCATGGTGACTATGAATGGGTGGGAGTCTTTCCCATTAAGTTCTACAAAAGGGGTGTGAGAGATTTGGGTCAAATATTTCACTATCCCCATGGATTGAGTGAAAAGAAATTGATTTGCCTGTGCACAGATCTGGCATAAGCGTAAAGCGCCGCATCTTGAAGGATTGAATTTCCCCATATTCAATGAGCCCAGTTTATAGGTGGTTTTCCAGCACGGTG
The DNA here is from genome assembly GCA_022478985.1 of Massospora cicadina. Classification (NCBI taxonomy): domain Eukaryota; kingdom Fungi; phylum Entomophthoromycota; class Entomophthoromycetes; order Entomophthorales; family Entomophthoraceae; genus Massospora; species Massospora cicadina. Next base: position 185,005 of record JAKSZP010014503.1, read on the forward strand.
CACTTGACTGTAGTAGGTAGGAAGTCAAAAGTTATAAAAATTTAGTTTGATTTAGTCCAGCGAGTGTGCTTCATGTCAACTACCCCGTTGACCATCTGGGAGGTCCACCACCACTTGCACTTTTGTGGCTTCATCCGCCACATTTTTGTTTTCAAAGCCAAGATTTAGCCAATTGTGAGGCATGGAGTGTGGCGCGGTGTACACTGCGTTTGTGAAATGTGTGTGTACATCTCCACAAAACTTCTCCCAAAGCGCCGTTTGTTGAATATCCATCAAGAAATGCACACTGTGTTCCACCAATGATAGTGGTTGGGAGTGCGGCGTATTAATAAACTGGTTGCACCGCGCTTGCCAGGCCAAGATTTCTGTGGAAATGGTAACCGCCAGTTTTTTACTATTTTTATCTATGCTGCCAGTTTCGCTGGGGCGTTTATGAAACTTGGTTGATGTGGGGCCTACACCTGCGCCCTTAACTTTACTCGCCCAACTGCTACTTAACATTGGGTGCACACTAATTTCCAAAACAAAAATATCAAACTTACCTAGATTTGAATTGAATATGTTCCAGAAGTGTTTGCAACGAGAGAGAAAATGCTATTTTGCTTTGTAAAAAATAACTTTTCAGATAAAATGTTCAAATAAGATATTGGACATGCCAGTAAAGTTAATTTTTTCAAAGTGATAAGGAACTAGATCCTCTGTAAAAATTTAACCAAATTATTTAGTTTAAATTTGTTTCCTTCATAATTTTGTATTATATATAATTGCAACATACTTAAAGTAAAAATATACTACTATACTTTCCTATAAGTATTTGGACCTAGCTATATTAACCATATAACTTACTTTTAGAAAAGGTATGACTCCTTAGGCAGTTAATATTATTCATGTATTTGATAACAAAATCTTTATATAATATGACACAAGCTAGATTATCTATAAGCATCAATTATTCTAATGTTATTATTTACTTAGGATTGTTGAGTATATATAAGAAGAGAACATAGTAAATTAATCTCTAACTCGGATTTCTATACAGGCAGCACCTTATAAACTTTTTGCAGGAGATTCTTGGTTGATTGTTCAGATATAATGATAGAATTAAAGATAATATTTTATTTAATTGAGGTAAGCCAACCAGGGGACAGACATCACTGAAACTTATATCAACCAAATAAATCCTCACTGAACAAAACAAATGAACCACCAAAAATGAGCGGATGACACACAAAACGTGAACACAACCAACCAGGTGGGACAGTGGGAACTGCTTATCCCATTATGGCGGAAGGGGAGGGGGATCAATGGGATCAGGGGGCTCATCCTTGGCATTATCTTCACCCTGAAGCAGGGCACATGCTATGACTGAGAGAAAGGACTTCAGGGCATCAGTGGGATGTGGAGAGAAATTTCTGATGATTGAGGTGGCAGGAAGACAGCGGTTGACTATAAGAGAGACAATATAATTATTCAAAGCTATTTCCAATTTCATGCATACATCAGGGATATTCACAAAAGTGGCAATGCTGGTGCATATGATCAGGCCTTTGGGATTCTGTGCTACCACTGCCATGTGCTGGATGGCATCATTGGCAGCTCTGTGAGATTTGATCAAAATATTTTTTGAGCATATTGACAGTGGAGGGGATAATGGGAGGAGGGATTCCTCCTGCGAGTATCACCACTGATTTGGCAGCAGCTTTGTGGAGAGAATGACAATCTGGCTTAGCCTTTGCTTCAACATCTAGCTGGTGGTTGCAGAGGGACATTTTGGTGTTTTTCTAAGGGCAAATGAGTGAGGGGGTAGCTTAGCATCATGGTCAGGATAGATAAATCGCTCAAGTTGGACAGTGGTGTTTTCCATAATATTCCTGGACTCATTGATTTCAGCCAATAGATCCCAAGGATTTTGGTTGTATTGAATTGGGGAATAGGCATATGCCTGAGTCTTTTTGGTTCATTGGAGAATGCATGGGAGTGAACTGGGGTCTAAGATGATGCTTGATTGGAGGGATCACCTGTGGCACTAGGGAGAGGAGGAGGCTGATTGGTAGCTGCAGGTGTGGCTTCAGCAACAGGCTTTGGGGGAGGGGAAGGTGGGATTGTACCCCATACCAAAACTGGTGTGGGGTGGGTGGCAGATTGGAAGCTGGCAGATAAAAAATCAGAGCTGTCAGAAGCAGCTAAGGATGGGCACTTACATCTGAGTGGTCTAACTCAAAACAGAATGGACAGATCATCCTCCCACCCTCAATGCAGGCCCAGAATGGATGGTCAGGGTGGAGGGAATTATGGCATGAGGGGAATTGACATGGCAATATTATTAAATTCAGGGCTGATTGTGGCATATGCCCAAGGCCCAGCGAGGCATGTGGCCTCATTTGGGACCAAAAATTGCAAGATGGGGTTGGATTCATAGGCTGCCAAACTGTCCATCAGCTTCTGGTGGAGCACCGCAGGGGGGAAATGGGTGGGCAAACCAGCAAACTGAACCACCAAAGTGGTATCTGCTGGGAGCCATGTCCAAATTGTGGGGAGAGGGGTACCCTGGAAAACCAGGGGCACAGTTGCCACAGTGGTGGCATTGTCTTCACATGTGAAGCTGAGATCAAAATACCCCTTATAGGGGTGAAAATCAATGAAACTGGCAGGAGTCATCACCACCTAAGCCATTTTGATGATGGCTTAGTTATGGTAAGGGAAAATTTTCCCATAATTGACCCTAAGGCCAAAATGCATGTTGCTCCAGGGGAGCACCAGGGGGCAATAAGGCACTGCTTGGGTACAAGTAAGGTGGTGTTGAGGCCCTTGGGAGGAACAAATTGTCTCAGGGGTTTGTATGTCTGGGTGAGCTAGTCCAAGTGTATTTTCCCACTAGATGGAAAATGCAGGGGAGACTTGCCACTGCCCCATACTGGAGCAGCTGGCAGGGAATCTGAGGGCATTGGAGTAAAACTTATAACATGCAATCATAATTAGCTTTTTCTTTTTTTGTAAGGTTTGTTTGGAAAGTTATGCCAAGCAGAAAGAGAAAAACTATTAAAGATGATAAATTAGATATATATATATGGATAAAGGTGTTAGTTGGTAACTATCTTAGACAAGCTACACTTTTATAAAGACATAAAATCTTTTATATATTTAACAATAGAAATATATTCCCAAAAACATACAAGAACATGGTAATATTAATTATAAAAACCTGATGGATATGACTAAGCAAATCTCATTTAATTTTTATTGTAATGCAAAAAGTTTAGATACAAAACCTTTTTTTACTATATGTATATACTAGAGTAAATATAATTAACTGATTTGACTAAAAATAATTAATCTAGATATGCATGTATACCCCCATTATGCAGATGCCCCAACGCCCTGGCTCTCTGCTTTGATCCAGTACTGTAACCAACATCCCATGATTGGGGAGGGTCTTTCTGAGGACCAACCCCTGACCTCTCCTCACCCTCTGCCATGGTGGGTTAGCGGTTTCCGCTTCTCACTTGGTTAGTAGTTTTGTTTTATTTTGTTCATTTTTGGTGTTGTGATTTGGTACTGTCCGTCCCCTGGTTGGTGACCTCGAATAATTGAATAGATATGCATGCATAATTAAATTTACTTTTCAACAGAGCAAGCTCTAATTATCTCATACAAGGATACAAGGAAACTTTTCCTGTTAATATCAAGTCTTTTTTATTAAAAAACTTTGCCTCCAGTGATACCTAGTAAAAGTAATGATATCATTCAGACATAGAAGAGGATGAACGGCGATTGTGGGATCATCATTGCTTCCAAATATATTTCATTGAGTACTGCACTAAAGCTGATAAAATTGGAGTTGTATTTTCATTTGATTAGGCTCCAATTGGCAAAGATAAGATTTCTTATAAGACATATGCTATTAAATACTTATTAGTATCCATCCAAAAGCAATTAGCTGTAATTTATAGTATCTAGAATGTTAAATAATTTAGCTGCTTCCTGAAATAGGGGTTTTCTAGTATATTATATTGTGATGCTCTTACTTTTTTGATCAGCATTTCCCTATCAAACACCTGCTTTTTTTTAAACCCGAAAGTACCTTTTCACCTAGTTCTTTTATCTTTTGGGACTTAAGAACTTTTGATATTGTTTATGCCTTTATATAGCCACACTTGTGGTACATTTTCTTTATTAATACCTTCATTGCCAACTGATAGGATATTGTTTAATTAAAATACCTACTTCAATTTATTAGATTATAAAGTAGCATTTACCTATAAAATTTTAAGTGCTACTTGAGCTAATATACAATAATAATGTCTCTTTTACTTTAAACTAGTTTTTATAAACTTCCACTAAAAATTAGATTTGGCTTTTATATGTTTCTACAATTAAATGCTGAGTTATATTTGTTTAAATTGCTTACTTAATGCATTAATTTCGATTTGATGATTTCACCCATCACTGCATAAATTGGTAATAATTTTGTTTTGTTTATGTTGATTGACTTAACTGTGTCACTTAAGAATATAATTTTTAAGTTTAATGAGGTGTTTGCTTTAGTGGCAGAACAAAGCCTCAATTGTAAACTGTTTCCAAAGTAAATTTAATTAATTAAAAAAAATATTCGAGGTGGGTCGACCTTGGGACAAATATACCACACTGGGGATGTTTTCTAGCCGATGCAGGTTTCGAACTCAAAACCTGCAGTAGGCGTGGAAGCAGTTTTACCCGCTCGGCTAACCACCCTTATTATTTTTATTAAAATTTTCCTTCAAATTATTGGCTTATGAATTCTATGAACACTGTAACTACAAATGGCCAAGCTTTAAGAACATTAGGAAACCATCTTTCCAACCTACACTATAATTATAAACAGGATACTAGGTGCTGCAACAATTACTTATAGGATGGAATCTACTGAAGGGTCTACAAGAAAGGTGAAATATTTGTTGAAACTCTCTTAATCATTCACAATAGTCTTCACCTTTAAGTAAATATAGTTCTGAAGACTTTTGATCAATGCATAATTCCAGGCCGGCCATAAGCTCGCTGTACATGAATTAGGAATTTAAAGTGAGGGTAAATTTTCAAAAACTAGCAATTATTATCATAATAAGAATAGTTACTAGTTATACTATTCCCTTATATTAGATTGATATTTCTGCTGCATCCTAAACAATAGCCTCATACTCAAGTACTATACTAAAGTACCATATAAAGGGGCAATAATCAATAAAACCAGCTTTAGAGAGGGCTTTAAGGCTGATTGGGCAATTTACCTAACAACATAGGGAAAAACATCCATACTCCACAAGGAACCAAACAGGATCTGAAATTGGGGTTAATTCATACACATACCCTTATATAAATTTGGCAGAGTACAGGTAGTTTAAAACATCTCTTGTAAGAAAGACTATCCACAATGTTAGGTAGGCTAAGTGAGCCAAACTACAAGCTCTTATATTTCAAAAACGCTAGGTGATGGTGTCCATCTTGCCATATTTTAGCTGTAGTTAGTATCAAAGATGATATTTTTTTAATGGATGTAATGCTTTAGAACTTGGTATCATTTAGTAAAACTTAGAAGCTCCTTTTTAGCTTTAATTAGTTTACTAAGTTTAGAAAGTAAAAATGAGCAGAACATTAAAGGAAAAACTTGGTAAGAATAACATATTACATTATGTATGATGGTACTATTTAATTTAGACTTTATTTATATGAAGTCTTATCAAAAACAAATTTTCAGATGCATGCCTATAAGATGTTAACACTTTTATAATGGTAAGATTTTTTTATTATATAAAAACATAGCGATGCACAATTAAACTTAATGAAAAAAACAAATTTTTTTACTTCTTATTATCAACTCTCAATACCTTAATTTCTGTTTATGAGAAAAATATAATAATTTATATGTCACTAAAGTAAAGTTTTCTTTATAGATAAACATAACCTTTTTCTTTCCACTTGGAGTAACTTTTGAGTGATTTTTAATTAGGTAAAAAGTAAATTAAGTCTACTCGCCTATGACTACCTTCCCCATTTGCCTCCCTGATGACCCCAGATTCTCCGCCAGCTGCTTCCATGTGGGGCAGCGGTGAAATTCCACCCAGCATATTCTGTTCAGTAGGAAAATGCACTCAGACTGGTTTTTCCAGCTCCACCAAATCCTCAGGACAGTTAATTCCGCCCAAGGATCTCGCCATCCACCTTGCACATGCCCAGGCAGTGACTCACAGCCCACTTGTTCTCCCCCACTCCCAGCTGCATTTCAGCCTTCAGGTCAAATATGGGAAATTAATCCCATATGCTGAGAAAGCAATTATCAAACTAGCTCAGGCGGTGATGCTGTCAGATGGTTTCATAGATTTCTGCCTCGATAAGGGCTATTTTGATCTAGGCTTCACTTGTAAAGATGATGCCACCACTGCGGCCACCATGCCCCTAGTTTCCAGGGCACCCTTATACCAACAACGCGCACCTGGCTTCCCATGGACACCGCTATGGTGGTTCAATTCACAGGGTTGCCCATTCACCTTCCCCCACAGTGCTCCATAAGGAGTTGATGGAAGGTTGGCCATGTACAGATCCAACCCAAGCCTTCATTTTGTGGTCCCTAATGGGGCTGCTTGCCTAGCTGGGCCTTGGGCATTTGCCATGATTAGCACAAATATCAATAAAATTGCTTTACCAATTCCCCCATGCCATAATTCCCTCTTCCCTGACCACCCATTCTGGGTCCACGTCAAGGGCAAGTGAACCATCTGCCCATCCCACTTTGAATTGGATTACTCAAAGCATAAATTTCCCTCTCTCAATGCTTCTGCCATACCAGCGTTGTCTCCATCTGGACCCCAATTAGCCACACAACCCACTGCCTTTCCAGTATGGGGTACAATTTTTCCCCCCTCTTTCAAAGCCTGCTGCCATTGTGGTGCCTGCAACCGCTAATCAGCCTCCTCCTCAGACCAGCGCCACCTGTGCCTCAACCAATCAGGAGACAGCTTAGACAACAGTTTGGTCCCACTCTATTCTTCAATTGACAGACAAAGTCCATCAATTCATCAATATTGATTTCCTATATGACTTGACCCCATGGTCCCTATTGGTTGAAACTGATGAGGTGAGAAATGCTATTGAAGAAATGGATGTCCAAATTGAAGAATTTATCCAGGTACATCACCCCATTCAGACCACTTGGGTTTTTATGACCCCTGAATGGATGCCCATGTTTTCCACTCTCCACCACCTTGCCAAAGCAGCAGTTGATCACCCAGATAATGTCAACATCTGCATGTGTTCTGCTGCATCAGTGGCGATACTTTCCAAGGGTATCCCTCCTCCCTATTATTGCCCTGACCATGTCCCCATAGGGCAAATGTGACATCCTTAGCCTCTATAAAAAACTAATACCGCCATCCAGAAAGTGGCTGTCACTTCACAGGACAATCCAAAAGTTACCCGTGCAACTGCCACTTTGTTATCTCAGCTTCCTTCCATACGCTTTCATGCAGAACAAAGCTTACCCCAGTACCTAGGTGCAATTTTTCTGCAGGCAATTCACCAGACCATCCAATCATCAACAATATCAACCCACATGTTGTTGATCACTCCACACCATTGTTCTTCACCTTAATCTGCACTCTTTCCTATGAGGAGGACTTCAATGATGAGGATGAGCCCCAGATCTCCCTTCGCCTTCCGCCATGGTGGGATAGTGGCTCACAATTTTTCCACCTGGTCAGTTGTTTTATTATTTGTGTCTCAACGCTTGTTTAGAGCATTTGGTTCATGTTTTTTGGTTCGCCTGTTTGAAGTTTCTCTTTCAGTAATTTCTATCCCCTGGTCAGCTTACCTCAAATAAACTAATTTATAGATAAACATAAACATAGATTTTAGATTTTCATATTATACTATGCTTACTAAGTTTTAAGAAATTTTTTGTCTTTGGTACCTATACTAAATATTATAAACATATATACTAAAAATTTTCCTTTTTCTTAATCATATTATAGATATAAGTAAAATTTTAATAAATGAGTAAATGCCTTTACTGTTGTACTGTATCACGTTTATGGTGTCAATAAGCTTAACGCCAGCTTCCCCCATGTGGGGCGGTGGTGCGCTGCTCCCTGGTGTCTTTTTGCTACTGCTGTAGCATGCACTGGTTGGCTCTAATAGCCTCCTAATCCAACCAGTTGTTTTTTCCCCCTCTTAGTAATTACCCCAATAACTAGCACGCTCTCAGGCGGTGCTTTGAAGACCCCTGGTGCTCCCCCAAAGAAAGAAGCAATTTGTCCTTAAGTTTGAGTATGAGAACCTCTTACCATATACAAGTGCAGTCAATATCAAGATGACTCAGGTGTTTAACCTACTAGCTTTATAAGTATCCGCACCTTCAATGGGTACTTGACCTTAACTTCTCTTATGAAGCCCATGCCATTGTCCCAGTGAGGTATACCCTTCATTTACAAAGATACAACCATCATTACCACTCACACTAGTCGCTAGCTGAAGCCACTCTGGTGGTTCTTTTTTCATATTGCCCAACCATCTCTCCCCAAAGAAGCTCCGCCATGAGATCCTGTAAGTTTTGGGCACTTATGCAATGACCCCATCCTGAAGTTTGTGGTTACCAATGGGTCCAAATGACTCACAGGGCCTCTCGCCTATATGACAATCTACTTATTCCACCATGATACCCATATCATGATTCCATTGCACATCAATCCACCTCAACCCCAATTATCCATTCTGAGCCCTCATGGATAATGGCTGCACTATCTGCCCATTGTGTTTGTATTAGACCACTTGAAACAATAGCGCACTTCCCTTGCTGCTGCCATGAGTTTCGCCACACCTCCTTTCAGAAAATGCCCTATAATTGCCCTAAAAAAATTTTAATATTGGGCTCCATCCTCCTCCCCCTTTCTCAACCGCTTTAAATGCAACACCTAATACAATAGTCAATTAGAATCTTACTTACCCTAATGTTCCCAAATAAATCTCAAAATCCATCACCCAATGAACTGCTTTGGTTGATAGTTGAATGGTTAATTGATACCAAATTACCAAATTACAATCTGTTGCTGACCCCTAGGTTAGCTAAAGATAACCCATTCAGTTTACCTTATGAGGACTGATGATATAAACCAACCCTTTAAAATCATTCACAATTAATATTAGCCCAAATTTTTAAAAATTCCCCCAAACTAACCGCCAGCGCCATCTCCGCTCTCATAAGGGCTTCATAACATGAAACGGTAGCCATAAGATGTTTGTTAAAGCGGCTGCTGCCCCACCAGTACCCTCCTCTAACAAGACCTGCATGAGTCCACAAATCCACTCTGAAAAGGTATTCATCCTGCCAATTACTGGCTGATTTCTTGGAGGAGGCCAAATTCAAAATATAAAATCTAACTTATTTCATGGGAAACTTTTCTTGATCACAATTGTTAATTTCTTGGCGTCTGGGTCCGCTGTCACCGAGTTGGATCTGCACAGGGTATAGCCACTGAGCAACCCAATTGAACAATATGAGGATCGCCGATTCTTATAATAAACTAAATAAAATATATATGGAGCTATTGCCCCTTATTTCTTTCTTTATTTTTAGATGTCTCACAGACCATTCTGCGCTTCTTCTTCCTCATAAAAAGACTAACCCCTTTTAATCTTCCATCAGGCTCTTTATACCTCAATTCCCCAGATGGATGCATCCTCAGCTTGGTATCTTCTATTCTTCTTCCTTTTTTGAGTTGCTCTCATTTGTATCAATTTTGGCATGTTCCTCTCAATCTGCCAAATATTCTCATTTTGCTCAATTATAATTTGTGTATCCCTTTTTCATAAATCTTGAGACTCATCTTGATTTCCCTGTGATCTGATATGGGTTGCATATCATCCAGTCATATCAACTTCCTAACAACAATCTTATGTTTATGCTCTTTCCGCTTGGCATAACTTTCTGAGCAAATTACACAAATTAATAAGAAAGTAAATCTCAATCGCCCATTGTAGTTTCACTCCAATGTCCTCAAAGTCTCCGCGGGGTTCTTTAGTGTGGGGCAGCGGTGAAACTCCCCTCACCATTTTCCATCTGGCAGGAAAACGCGCTCAGACTGGCTTACCCAGTCATTCTAAACCCATGGGATGATTCGTTCCTCCCAAGGATCTTGACGCCCACCTTGCTCATACCTAAGTGGTACCTCGCTGCCCCCTGGTGCTCCCCCAGAGCAACATGTGCTATGGCCTAAGAGGTGAATATGGGAAACTCTTCCCATACTACAACTAAGCCATTATTAAATATGGCACAGGCAGTGATGACACCCGCCAAATTTATAGATTTCCGCCCTATAAAGGGTATTTTGACCTCAGCTTCACCTGTGAAGCTGACGCCACCACTACAGCAACTGTGCCCCTGGTATTCCAGGGTACACCTCTTCCCACAACTTGGACATGGCTCCCAGCGGACACCGCTTTGGTGGTCCAGTTTGCTGGCTTGCCCACCCACCTCCCCACTGAAGTGCTCCCCCAGGAGCTGATGGATGGTTTGGCAGCCTATGGTTTCAGCCCCATCTTACAATTTGTGTTCCCAAACAGGGCCACACGACTTGCTGGTCCTCAGGCGTATGCCACAATTAGCCCTAAATTAAAAATTGCCATGTTGATTCCCCCTCATGCCATTATTCCTTCAGCCCCTGACCATCCGTTTTGGGCCTGAGTTGGGGGCGGGTGAACAATTTTTCCATCCTGTTTCAAGTTAGACCACTCAAAACGCAAGTGCCCCTCCTTAGCCACTTCCAACGGATTGGATTTCTCGTCCACCAACCTCCAATCTGCCACCCACCCCACACAAATTCTGGCATGGGGTACAATCCTACCTCCCCCTCCCCCAAAGCCTGATGCTGAAGCTGCACCTGAAGCCACCAATCAGCTTCCTCCTTGCCCCAATGCCATACATAGTTCTTCCAATCAAGCGCAGGATTGGACCCCATTTCAATCCCATGAAGCCTCCAATGAATCAAACAAACCTCAACTGTACGCCAATTCCCCAATTCAATTTAACTAGAACCCATGGGAGTTATTGGCTTAAATCAACAAATCAGGTAAGCTCATTGAAATCGCATCCCTGAAAATTGAGCGGTTCATTAATGCAGAATGGGAGGCCATATACCCCCCTCATCTATATACCCCACAGCCAAGTGATGAATCGTTTTGCAGTGACCACCAGCTTGCAGTCAAAGCAGCTGCAACACCAGATTGTCATCCCCTACACAAAGCTTTTGCCAAATCAATGGCAATGCTTACAAGAGGTATTCCCCCTCCTGTGATCCCCTTAACCCTTACTCCAAAAAGTAAAACCATGATAAATCAGTTACACGAAAATGTAAATGAAGCCATCCATAATGTGGCAACGGTAGCACAGAATAAGAAAGCTAAATTACTTGAACTAATATCGCCATGTTTGTCAAACTCCTGGATGCCCACATTAAAGCTGAAATAGCTTTAGCCAAATATATCAGCGCCATTTTCCTAGCTGACAATTTCCGTGAAATACCAATAATTAGCAATATTGAACCACATGCCGCTGATGCCCTGACACCCTTAATGTCCACCTTGACATGTACCCTAATCTGGGAGGAGGAAGTTGTTGCCAAATAAGAGCCACCTGATCCCCCTCCCCTTCCGCCATGGAGGGATAAGTGGTTTCCGCTGCCCACCTGATTTTTTTTGTTCACTCAAAGCGTTTCATTCAATCCGCTCATTTGGGCGTTTTTGTCTGAACCAATTAGTTACGTTAATTTTAGTTTTAAGTTTTAGTTTTGGTAATGTCCATCCACTTGTCAGCTTAACTCAGATAAATAAATCTTTTTTCATGGGATGTGCAACCATTTGAACACAGCTATAACAATTTTTAACCCTGATTACACAATTACAACAAGTTGTTACCACTTTTTCCTGAATGACTGATCAAGTTTCTCATTAATAGAAACAAAATTTCACAGTATTTTGAGGTTAATGAACACAGCGTGGATCCTAAAAAAGTCAACTTCACTTATTAACCTCCAATACTACATCAAGAATCCACTATCCTCGTTTTGTCTTTCCTTGTGCAGTATCTGTAGAAAATGGTACTTGACAATGAATCTCCTGACCCCATTCCCCATCTAATATAGCTGCTTAGGCTTGCCAATGTGGTGTTATATTGTGAGTTTTTTTTAGTACTAGATGGATATTGTGAGTTTTTCATTTTAGGTTTTTTGCACCCACAAATAAAATTTGTGGTCACTCCCCCTCCTTGGTTGACCCCACTAGTACTAAAAATCTATTTACTACATTTTTAGCAAATTTTTATAGACTATATTAGGAAAGAATATAGGTTTTGAAAAAAATTGTTACAAAATGCAAAACTACTTTCTATTAGATAATAGATGCCATAATTACACAAGGTAGGAACAATGTATGTCTGAAGCTCCTTTATTATGTAATTACTATAGATTTTTATAATTATTATATATTTTTTGTCATCATATATATGTCTACAAAATTCATGAACAATAGTTAGTCTTTTACTTTGATGATTTCAATCATTCTATTATTTTAATTCTTAGTTTAGTACAAAAAATATTATGAAAACTATATTATCTTAGTATTATGTCTCAAAGCCAAATTCAAAGCATACAAATTGACCACCAGCCTGCAGTTGCTGCAGTTTCCTTGCCTGAAAATCACCCACTATAAATGGAAGTTGTAAACTCAGTTGATGTGCTGGCTTCTAATTTGTCCCCTGTCACCTTTCATCCAACTAATTTCTCCTACCTTGAGAACACAAAACCATCATACTAACATGGAAACCTCCAAAATTCTCAAAATTATCGTCAATGTGGCAAGGTTCTCACCACAGATGTTAATCACACACACCAGTATAGACCACCTTCTTAAGGTCCTCAACGACCACATATGGGCCAAACGCCTCCTAATTGATTATTTAAGGACCTCAGTCTTAGCTTTGTGCACAAGCTGATGTGAGATTAGAACGATAGAAATCCCATAGATGTTTAATTAAGAGATTCTAGCTTCTCTTATGATATCTATAGGTAGAAATGGCTTCCAATTTATGACAGCTAGGAATTTTTGTATTGGACTAGTTTGCAGGTGCACTTTACGTGATTGGGACCACAATATGCCTCATTATCATAAATTAATGAGAGAATATAACTAAAATACACAATAAAATACCTGTATAAAATTTGAGAAAAATTATGGTGTTAAAATTTTTTTAGTACTCATAGGATGCTTTGTATTCTTGTGGAAATAGGAAGTCTAAGTAATCCAAAAGCAGGGGCTTTTATGAGTTGCTGGTTGGAGGGTCAAACAATGGCTCTTGTCATAGCTATAAAACTGGTAAATTGTGACTCCATTGTTCTAGAGCTTCCTAGTATAATTGTTGAAAATTAAAACTATTTCATACACATTGTCAACAGGTGGTACAGCGCAAATGACTTCTCATGAAAATTCCTAACTGGACCTCTCTTTGATTCTCCACTCTGGGTTTTATCTAATAAATGAGTATGAATAATAGGAAATTTGTGGGGACTATTTTCTTATTGGGAGCTTTATTTGTTCCCCACCTCAAACTCTGACAGCTCCACCTCTAAATCCTAAAATATGGGGATATAAGCTTGAAGAAAACTAGTGTAACCTAATTAACCATGGTACCAGGATTTAAGTCAGCTACAGAATATTTGTCTTTTTTTGTTAATAAATGATAGGGGCTCAACCAATAGAGGTTGATCTTGGTAGGACGACCTTTAGAATTAGAGATGAAATAACACAAAGTCTCCTATCTAAAAGATTTTAAGCTGGTTGTTGAGCGTTAATTGGGCTTTTTACATAGATGTAGTTAATAATACCTCTGTCGCAGTAGCCTGCAACCAAATTATCTCATCAGCCATTGCCTCATAGGAATTTTGATGCTTTTATGAACGTATGCTTATAGTAATGATTGAAATCCGCTTGTTAATTAAAGTCTTACCCCTTAGAGGTCAGAAAAGATGACATCTTATTTCCTATAGACTTTTCTATTTGGAAGTAATGCACCCATCAGGTAAAGTAAAACATATTGAATTGTTGCAGGTTTTTTATGAAGGATAGATACCAAGGTCCCATTCACTCATTGAAATACATAATTATTATAGGGTTGTAAAGCCTTAAAATTTTGCTGGTGCCAAAATAAGGTGTCAGTTTATAAACTTGGGAGGTAAAATAAACCCATTATCAGGGAGCAGGATCCTCAGTCATATGTGTTGTGTAAAAATGGAACAAATTTAGAAATAATGTGGCAGCTTTTGAATTTACTAATGGGACAGATATGACCTTGACCCATTTAGTTAATGGTATGTTAACTATAGTCTTAACTGGAGTAATAAAGCCTAATATTAGGTGGATCCATGTGACTGATCTAACAGAGATTGTCTGGTGACATAATTAATAAAAAAAGTAAGATTGCTGACAGATATTGTCCAAAGAAATCAGTATTTTGATGAGTCAATTTATTAGATGAACTTGGTACAATTTTCCCTAACCAACTTATCACAATCAATGTGGAAATCAAATTTTGACTCACCAGACATTAAAAGTTATGTCAAGGAGCTAAGCAAACGGTAGAATCAAAAAATTCAATTCTAATAATGTGGTTAGTTGAGTGTCCTGATTTTGCAGTAGCTAAAATGTATATAATATGCTAGCATATTAGTAGATGGATATACAAGAATCATATAAAAAAATTTTTATACAAGAATTTATATTCAAGAATCAAGTAGGAGCGTCAAATAAAAAGACAAGAATTAAAGTTTAACTTTTATTTGAGTATGAATAAGACTTTGTGTCTTAGTTAGAAGAACTTTGTGTCTTAAGAAATCCCTTAGCAATTCTCAGTAAAGAATGTTTGAGCGATTCTGTTGTGTTTTAAAATTTCTCCTTTATTATCAATACTTTCCATCTTTTTAAGTCTGTTTGTAGGGACAACAATCTTCATAATGTTTCACATTAAACAATTGCGCCTGAACACTATTCTACTATGTTCCAGTACTTTAGTTAAGCAAGACGCCAGCGGATACTAGCAGTGGTGCTCAATACAGGAGACCTACTAACTTTAATTGTCTACTCTTTTCATACCAACTGGAGCCATGTAAATCCTTCAAGTATCAAAAGCAATTCTTTTCATAATCTCTGTCAAGATATGGTGATCCTTGAGGCAAAGTATTCAGAGGAGCCTATGAAAATTTCATATGAGGACTTTTCTTATTTACAATAGAAACCTGTACTGATTAGAAAACCATATCAATGGAAAACAACTGGCGGAACGTCCAGACTTAGAACCATCTCAACAAAGGAGAAAAACAATGTAACACCTAAGCAACTTAGAAACATAATAAATATCTCTTTAGAGGATACCTTTTGAATGTTAGCAAACCTGGAGAAAATTTTTTGGCATGCTTTTTCATTAACATGATCAAGATCAAGAGATGTATTTATATGTTTTACCTTATAAGCTACAGCTTGCACTAGAAGGCTTAAAGAGCAGCAATAAATGCTGGAGTATCTTGTAGATTATATGCAGCCATCTATATGCCAGCTTTTATAGGTGCTGGCCAACCACAATAACAAGGTTAGAAATGAATTAAGTTTTTTCCAGTCCCACCAAAATAACAACCGCTTCCTTAGGGACCACCTTGACAGCACTTTCATTAAGGTTTTTTGTGCAGTAATATAAACTCAAGGGCGCAAAATAGGGGCACATTAACATATTGATATCTAGTCTCACAGTAAACTCGTGAGCTTCTGCAAGTTGTGGTTGATCTCATAACATGCAGAGGGCTAACCATCAAATGGACCTGCAAACGTCAACACGCTTGGTGCTACTACTAAAAGATTCATTAAAAAACCCTGTTTGTAATTGATATTAATTCTGCTGTAGCGCATCTGCAGGATAAAGTTTCTATAATTGACTACTAACTCTCTGAATTCAAAGAAGTTGCAGCGACCAAACTTAATAAAGTCCTCTGAGAGATTCATATCATATGTCAGAAAATCTCCTTCTTGACTTAAGAAAAAGAATGTTGGAGGTATGAGTGCCCCCAAATATGCTACCATGGTTACCAACAATATGAGCACCCATGGTGAAAAGACCTTGGTGGATTATTGGTGGAATCATAACTATCAGAAAAATTTGGTTTATAACCAAAATTGGCTTAAAAAGGTAATAACTAATAATAGGATTACTCCAACTTCTCAACTGAATTTGGGGTGTTTGTTACCACACGGGTTTTATCACCTCTGAGGTGAGAAGATTTAATCAACGATGATAGGGTGCAAATTAACCAATCATTACCACACATTTTTGACCACCGTTGAGGTGAGAAGATTTTACTTGACAATGATAGGGTGCAAATTAACCAATCATTACCACATGAGTCTGACCACTGTTAAGGTGAGAAGATTTTACTTGCTGGTGATTGGATACAATTTATCAAAACATTACCACATGGGTCAGGTTTTCCTCAAAAATTATCTTCAATCTGATAGGCTAAAAGCCTATATTCCTTAATTTGTATGACTCAGCTTTATATACTTTAGCCTCAAAAAACCATGGTCTCAAAATTTGAATTAGTTTAAATAGGAAATACTAGTATTGAGAAAAGGACCTTTCTTGGTTTTGCCCCGTTTATAAAAATAAAAAACATAAAAACCTTAACATAGCGTTACCTATTACTGTTATTAAAAAGTAAGATTCTCACTTTGATAAAATATTTGTGGCATCCGTTGGTGGATCCCACAGCATAAAACAGATTATGATTGATAGCCCAACTACTGGAACTCCAAAATAGAGACAACTTATAAGCTCCTGGTTCAACTGGAATCCACCTATAACTCAAGACAAGCCAGGCCCTTGAATTTTAAAGTTTAATGAGATTGTAAATTATGTCAAAATCAGAAAGGATATCATTGCAATGTGACAGGCTAATGAACAAAGCCACAAAATTAATTCCTTATAAACAATTAATTGAAGCAACTAATTAACTTCATAATATGGTCATCAAGAAAATCTCTTGAAAGGACTTTTAGAAGTCACTTCTAAACGACTTAATACAGTGGAATGATAATTAGATACAGAGAAGTTTTTATCATTATTTTTTTGAAATGAAATGAATAAAACCAAAAGGATAGTTTATTGATGGGATAAGCAATCCTAGTAGAGGAAAGGAGATGTTCACAGAAGAACTGTATACAAAATAGATTAGGTGTTAAATGTGGATATTCGCATAGTGATGGTTCAGTACATGAATAATATATCTCTATGGAGAATTCACCAGTCATCACTGCGTTTCTGTTGGAAAATGCTTCAGCAGAGCGCAGAAACAAAGGGAAAGGAGTGGTAACAACAACCCGGTTTATCCCCTTAGCTTAATACTACTCACCAGAATCCTGAAGTGTAACTGTATATGCCAAGGTCCCGTAGCCCAAAGGAGTAAACTTTCATGTCAACAAGCTAGCACCCTTCAGAAGAATTGGAAACATACACGGATTCTTTAAAAACTCAGCTTTTCCATAGAGGGGGACTCAGATCGGCATAAAGATAAATTTATTGATAGCAAACTTAGACCTTGAAATGTGGATCAAGTTAAATATTACTTAAAAAAGCTCTTTGGCTTACTAAGAGTTTAAACAAGCTGTGGTAAGACTATTTGGAGAAGTTAAGAAGATTACACAGAAAAAGTATGATTTCCTTACCTCTGTTTTATTAGAATTAAACCCTTCTTGAGCCCACTGACCAATCCACTCAAGAGGCTCATGTATTAGTTAGCGCAGATGAACTTTTTAAGAGAGACTCTGGAATAGCCATGAGTTACGCTTTAAACCCTCATTACAAGATCTTTAAGGCAATGGAGACACTTTTGCAAAGGGAAACGCCCCTACTCAAAATAAGTAATTATATACGCCAATTATCTGCTTTGTGTAACCTCAAAATGTGGAACAGATACCGCCAATTATCAATGCTTCAAACACAATGTCAATTTCTCCTAGTAGATCACCAATTTAACTCTAAAACCAACCCTAAGTTGTTTGTAAAATGGCTTACAAAGACGTGATGTATCTCAGATAGTTTGATTTGAGTGTAAACAGAAGGGCCACTATGAAAAGGATTGCTATGTCATAAAATGAGTACATACAGTGCGGTCACCCCCGCACAATTTAGGAGAAGGACCAATGGAATAGAGGATGGACTATTTTTCTCCTCTAGTAGGACCATAAAAGTCAACCTAAAAGCAAAGAGATTTTACAATGAACTTAGTACATCGCCAATAATTTTTTGTATTAACAAACCACTAACAATTCTCACGTAGTAATAAAAAATTAAACAAAGGAATTTAAAGCCCTAATGCTTGAAGAGAAATCAAAAATCTTTACGCATACCACATAGAACAATTTTCTGCTGATGTACCACACCTTTCCACTAACATACCATATCTAGAAGGCGTAATTTGTCAGCCCCATTATATATAATAATTAAGAATAATTTTTAAATTGAAAGCGGAACTGTGAGATTCTTGAATATAAAAATAATAATTTGGAAGTACATATATGAAACAATCAATAATCTGCATATTCTAAGTGTAATAACTGTGACATTTTTTAGGCAAAAATCAAGATTTGAGCTATTATAGACACTAGAGCAATGATCAACATTGATTATACAAGATGATGAATAAGCTGTTGCTAAGAAAAAATGTTAAGCATCATAAAATTTATGGAACATTGAGACAGAGCTCACAGTATTTAAAGATGTGTACAGCTCATTATCTTTTTGTTTAAAATAAATTACCATAGCAGCACCAACAATTGTGCTACCTAACCAACATAACAATATGTTGATAAGTACAGTGTTCATGAGGCACTTTGGCGCTATAGTCAACATGACATATAAAATGTTCAAAATACTGGTTCAGGAAATCTTAGTCTATTTAATGTTAAGTGGAATACCAAAGGAATATACGATTAACTCCCAAGTAAATCTGGCATATTGAGATGGTGTGATCCCCCTCCTCTACCATCAATATAAGAAAAAACACTGAGTCCTCTCTAATAAACTCTTTGGATAAAAAGGGTAACCTTTATACTTTAATCAAATAGTCATAATACCCTCTGGACATCAGGTGTTTGTAGGCACTGAGATGGAAGCTGAGATAGGTGAAGGGCTGTATGACAAAGCAATTGATCATGTAAAAATCCTTGGTTGGATCCACATGCAGCTCTTGGGTTTATATCACCAGGTCATGGCAATATATAAATCCTAAAAATTTAACTTGCAAAAAGAGCCTAAAAAACGAAAAAACTCATGTAATAACTTACTTCACCAGATTCAATTAACAAGAAAAAGGTTTTCAGAGTTTGGATCACTAGATGAGTTAAACTGCATAGCAACAGTATGGGCAGTATTTTGATAGTGATTGGGAGAGAATGTTAATGAGATTAACAAAAGATCAAAAAGATTAAACTCTATTAAAGTTATTAAGTGCCAATGAATCTATACTGCAGATTTACATGATTTGAGATGCTCCCAAAATTTCATTCACCATATAGATATGGGAGATCACGCCTCCATCTGATTAAGGATGATCCACCATTCAAAACTGTAAAAAAGTAGTAACTAAAGTTGTCAGGAAATTAACCAGATGGTTTACTTTGCTATGGCAAATATTAGGATACAATTAGTTTTGATTTTGATAGTAAACCAATCACAGAAGAATCCACCAGATCTGGTTGCCTCAGAAGCAATTTGGTTACAATTGGTATATTTGATTTAGGGCGACTAGAAGTTGAGGATAATTTGAAATCAAGTTATATTAAGGTACTAATGGTTGACGGTGTAACAAATGCTAAAGATTAATAATGGAAATGTGGCAATATGGTTAAGATTCTGCCAGGAGTTTCACTAAGAAAATAGTGAGTAAGATTGCTTGCTTGGTTGAGGTGTCAGAGCGACTGAACAGAGAGAGATAACAGTAGTGTCAGAAAATTAGCAGATGGATTCTTTCCAATAATATCGGAATTAGGGGTGTTAGTTGGGCGTGAATGCTGGCAAAATCCCTAGTTCAATATTATTTTAATGTTATATTTGCCAATCAGTGCTCCCCTTTTTTGGTGTGTTAAGCCCTATTGAAGTATTAGTGATAATCCCCAATGGTAATGTTATTTGAAGGTTGACCCCAGTGATTAATGTCAAGGATTTCTACTAATTAATTAACTAGTCGTTTAGGTTTAGCAGAATCCTAGTTTGACCCCAACTGCAATTGTTGGCTCATTATGGGATTTTCCAGAGGAAAGCTGAGGTCTCTGAGATGTAAACAAACAGTGATGACCACGTTGCCCAATTTGGAGTACCAGCGACTAAGGCTGAGGATGCTTGATTATGTTTATAGTAGAAGTTTATATACAACTAACTGGCAAATTGTGCTGAGGATAGGTCAATATACTTTTAGTGTTTGGGATGAACGAGTTGGGCGAGATTTGGTACTTCAGACAACTTATGATTTGATAAGGTTCTGGATTGTATGCCAAAGGATTTTGAATAGGTGCAGTAGCCTAAGTATAAATAATCATCATTCCCTCCTAATAAAGATCTCTCTTTCGACCATCTTTTGTTAGTTGTTAGTAGTTAGTCAGCTAGATTAAGGGAAATGGGGCAAGAGATCCCCAAGGCAGGTGAAGGGTGATGCGCTTGGAAAGGCTGACGCTGCCAGCTCCCATACCTTAGCCCTACAAGAAACCCCCAATAAGAGCCTGGACAACCGGTCACCAAAACAAGGGGCTGATGGCCATCAGTCATGAGTGTGGTGCAGCGCAGGAGTGCCATAGACGCCCAGGATGGGAATGAACTTGCCAGGGCACACCCACAAGGGGCTAGTGATTGGTCATGTGAGAGAAGGAGCAAGGTGTTGGGCCACCCAGGAAGGGAGCTGAGAACCACTGGTGCACTACAAGAGGGGCAATTTTCTAAAGTGAGGTTGTTGGTCTGCTGGGTTGGTGGGTTGGACGTGGACTTGTAGGGGGTTGGTATGCCTATGAAGGCGAAACAGCACGGACCAAGCAGTCATCATACTGTTTGGCCTGGCACACTAGCTGAGCCCACTGTCACTAAAAAAGAAATTTTCTGACAAGTAGCAATAGAGAATGGATAGGGGATCGCTTTTAGTTGATAAGCTGCAGTGGACTTTGAAGCACAATTTTGATATCCTGTGTAGACCCCTTTGGCTTTAGAAGTGCCAAGCTAATTTTAGAATTAAGATTGTGTTCCAAGAAGTGCTTTTCATCTACTTCATATATTT
Organism: Massospora cicadina; assembly: GCA_022478985.1. NCBI lineage: Eukaryota > Fungi > Entomophthoromycota > Entomophthoromycetes > Entomophthorales > Entomophthoraceae > Massospora > Massospora cicadina. Next base: position 206,382 of record JAKSZP010014503.1, read on the forward strand.
TACTAACTTTTCTTGAGGAATGGCTATTTTCATATCGTCCTTCCGTTTGTATCAGTGTGCTTAAACTCTGTGCAACAATCCTCCAGAACTTATCTAACCTGCCAGAAGATCAACAGTGGTGCTCACTACAGGGTGACACAATATTCAACTCTACAGCTCAAATATCTGTAACCCTGGAAAATTCTATTTTTTGCCAAGACCTCATGGGTTTTATGACAAATATAGCGTGAACTTGTGGAATCTTCTGATGAGGAACTAGCCTTGTTCCCTGTGACTAAGCCATCTACTCTCAGTGACTCTCTAATGATATTGCAGTATCTGTTTGTCTGGCCCACAAGTTGGAACAGCATGGATGCTCCACAGATGTCAAAGGCACCCAGCTTCATAGTATTATGGAGTGGCTCCTTCAGGGGTATTACCTATACAACGGGGAACCCATCAATAATTTTATGAGCAAGTTGATTAATCAGCACGATCAGGCTCAGCACTGCAAATTGTATATGTCCTATCTAGACATGACCACCACTGTCCTGAAACGCCATCTTGATTCCCATGGGCCAGTAAAATATCATGTTGTTTATTAAAGCCGTTTATTTGAAAGCTCCATCAAGTCCTGTATTGGCACAATATTAACCTCAGGGATATAATGCAGTTTGTTCAAGTGCAACAAAATTAACTCTGTTGCTGGAAAGCCTTAAAAAGACGTTCTAAGAGATTAAAGGGAGTTTGTTAAAGTACAAACCCATGTCGCTGACGTCCACAGTCATATGGATCAGCTCATACCTCAGTTAGATTAGGAGCTACCCTGAGCTATGGGAGAGCTGCTGAACTGGAGATGCCTCACGCCTGACTTGATTAACGATGTGACTAATAGAGGGAACAACAAAAGATTCATGAAAGAAATGACCAAATGGGTGTCAGGCATTTACTCTTCTGTGGGTCACATCAGGGACTGCGTTATCCTGTTAGAGTGGAGTGTCACCAACCAAGCTGACTCTGTTGCAATTGATATTAGTCATCTGAGAAGTGAATGGATCTTTAACGCGCCTCTGAAAATTCTGGAGCTTCATTTCTTGGTTCTGCCAAGCATGGGAAGTTGCTAGATTGGATAGCTCACCTCAATCTTTAACAATGCTAAGTGAGGATGGACTGTGACCCTTCCATTTGTCGAGTTGTGGAATATGCCAATCTCTGGGTTAGTTTAAAAATCTGCAATGATCAAATGAGGAGCTCCTTTGAGAACGATCTTCCTTATAATTCAACTAGATGCTACCTTTCATCAAGCTTATGAAAGGAGATACCAGAGTTACAGGTTGCAAGGAACTCTTGATGATGTGGTTGAGCATATTCAAAATCTTGAGTGAAAACTGGCTGCAGAGAAGGAAATATGCTGGTATTTACAAAAAGAGGTCAACAAGCTTAGATAGTATGTCAATGATGGGCGCTGTCAGTATGGTTCAATTAAACTGGACCAAATCGTGGAGAAGTTGTTTGCTGACCAGGTGGGTGAAGAAAGTTGGCTCGCGGATATTATTGACTTTGGGACAAGTAATTATGGGTCTGCGAGTGAACTACCCCCCTTTTCGCTGTTATTCTGGATGAAGAGGCCACTACTTCTCAAAAAACCATGGCGGAACCAAGTTCTGTCCCACGCCCCACCTATACTCCCCATGTGGGGGTACATTTGCCAGGTGAGAGACTGCCCAATTCGCTCCCAGGGAACTGCAGTCCAGAATGATAAGAGAATTTGTGCATCAAAAGCTGCCTCTGTTTAACCGGGGAGGCAATATGAATGGGGTTTTCAAGTAGTTTGAGTTTGCAGTCAAAGAAGTTTCAGATCGCCATAAGGTGAAGCTGTTAATCTCCACCCTAGATGTCAAAAGCACCGACCAGGTCACCTGTTACCTGGAGGTTAGCTCCATGACCTACAAGGAGGTCAAGGATATGGTGCTATGCTTGTTCAGCGAGGTGAAAAAAATGGCGCAATGAAAAGTAGGCTTCCTGACTATCAGGTTTAATAAAACAAACCCTCCTGGAATTCACTGGCTGCATCACCTTGGAATTGCTTGTGCTAGTAGGGGCGGGAACACTGTCAGAGGCGGATGTCAGTATTGTTATGACCACCACTGTGAAACCATGTCAGGAGCTCTACAACACGATGGCTCCAATTCTTCAGGGGTGTATCCCCTACTGAATATTGTAAACTACCTGCAGCAATTGGCTGCTACATTCAACCCACCCAATGGATACAGGAAACCATCAGTGACTGTTGATAGAGCTTCATCTGAAGGTTTCCAGCAGTGGCCGACTTATACTCAGATGGCGAATCTTTGGCCAAGCTACAGTCTGCTGACCAACCTGCGACTGACTTATAATCATTTGGCTCATTCTCAGCCGCTAACACTTCACTCCACCCCATCCAGCTTATAATCCTTGGGCCGGGTTTACCAATGTTCAGAAATGTGTTCCTTCTGGAATAACTTGCATTAAATGTGGTCAGCAAGGGCATTATGCAGTGAGCTGCCCTACAAAATGGAATGTCCATGCAGTTCTGCCAAATTTGGAAAATCAGGGAAAAGAACAAGCGAAGTAGATATAGAACTCTCTACTTCAACTGCATCAATTTTAATATCTGCCTAATCATAATGGGTTAGTATAAGTCAGTGATCATGAATCCAATAAAATTTTTCTTTACTAACACACCGCCAATGATGTAAGCAGGGTAAAACACTCTCAAGCTAAGGAGGGCATTTTGGAAGAGATCTTTCAAGAGATTAAAAAACTATACACCTATCAAGTACTAGAGCGTAACTTGGCAGACGAACCACAAACCTTATCAAATGTGGCTTTGCTGAAGGGCGTGAGCTTCGTCAACCCAATGGAGCAGATAGTAAAGGAGTACCCACAGGAGGGTTCCAATATTATGCACTTTCTCAATAAATAAAATTTTCATGGAAATTCATATACTAAACATACGTGGTTCTTCTTATTCTGAGTGTATTTATTGGGATATAAATTCTAGAAAAAATATAAAAATGTGCTATCATTGACACCAGAGCCCCAGTTAACATAGTTTTGACAAGGCTGGTAGTAAGCTGCCAATTGAAACCTGAAATAGAGCACCAGGTGGTATATGGGACTGTGGGGGTGGAAAGCAACATAATAAAGGGAGCGTACAGTGCGCTGCCACTTAAGTTCAGATCAATCGCTGTCTCCACGCCATAAATTGTATTATCAAACCACCATCTGAAATGTTGATTGGCGCTACTTTTATGCGCCATTTTGGTGTCATAGTCAACGTGTCAAAGAAACCTCAAAGGTTCTGGGTCAGCGGATCCCTGTCTACTTTACATAAAAGGGAACTGCAGGAATCTGCACAGAATGACCCAATTAATCTTGCATACTGTGACGGCGTAGTTCCCATCCACCACCAGCGGTTGAAGCAGTGGATTAGGGTTCTTCCTAGTCAAATATACAAGTACCAAGAAATACCACTACAATAAACAAGCGCTTTGATGATACCATCTGGACACCAAGTTATTGTAGGAATGGAGCTCAAAGTGGAGATACTAGAAGAGATATTTGGGGAGGTCCTTAGCCCCTATTAATCACGTCTCAAACTTCATGTCGCTCCAGGAATATTAGTATCTGGCCCTGTGTAAAATCAAAGTGCTTCTGGCCAATTTGGAAAAGGAGCCTCTTATGGTACAAAGTCATAAAATGGTGGCTTATATACACCTGACCCCCGTTGATGAGGTCCTTCAGCTTCATAAATTTGGAATATTGGACGAGCTTGGCCTCCCCACCCCAAATTTGATTGGTGTAATGACGGTAATTCTGTGTGAAGCTTTGACGGGGTATCTCAGGATTGATAAGATCAGGTGATGGAGTTATTTGAAAAATATTGAGAGAACTTTGTGTCTCATGACCATGATCTGTGATGCACTTGTGGCATTGTTCATTGAGTAACACCAGGGACCACCCTCCTATTTGGTCTCAGTCAATCTGTCGCTCAGGGCTGTGGAAGAGGTAGTGTCTTACAAAATAGGGAAGTTGCTGGAGCATGGTATGCTTGAGCTGTCAAAAAGTCACTGGGCGCGCCTGTGTTAATTGTTAAAAAGAAGGATGGCATTAACCAGGTAGTGACTGACTATCAGAAACTTAATTCTATCTCAACAATTTAAAACATATCTGCTGCCCCAAAATGATGATGCCTTAGATCGTCTGGGCAGTGCTCACTAATTTTAATATATAGACCTGATCTCAGGATACTGGAATATTGAGTGCTCATGGAGGAATGAGAAAAAGTTTGCTATGATCATCTCCAAAAGGTCATTACAGCCTACTCATATTCTGCAAGGCCTATGTAACGCCCTGGCTACATTTTAAAGGGCGATGGAAACTATTCTGGGTGATCACAAACTGTCATGTGTCCTTGTCTACCTTGACAGCATAAACATTTTCTCAGAACGTTTTTAGAGCACCTAGATCACCTGGAGGAAGTATTTCACCGTTTTGTGGAGGCTAACACTAAAATCAAGGCTTACAAATGTCATTTTTAAAGAGAAACTAGAATATATTGGGTTTGTGGTAGAAGTCAGCAGTCTTTGCCTGTAACTGTCTAAGGCAGAAGCCATCAGGAAGATGGCCTGACCCCATATCAAACTAGATATCCAAGTCTTTTTGGGCAAGGTCAGGTCCAATAACCAGTTTATTCCCATTTTATCTGTATTGGCCCCGCTATTTGAGCTTTTAAAAGGGACGCCACATTTGAGTGGAAAGAACAATGTCAGAGCACTTTTGACACTCTTCAAATGGAGCTAATAAGTGCTCCAATGCTTCAGTATCTGTTCTTTTTTAAAGAGTTTATCATTAACATAGATGCTTCTCTTTCTGCTTTGGGAGCAGTCTTGTTGCAGCAGGACGACGATGGGGTGGAGCATCCTGTCGCTTATTGCAGCCAAAGTTTGAACTGCCATGAGAATAATTATACGGCGACTTAATGAGAGTGCCTAGTGTTAACTTACACATATAAACAATTTTGGGTATATCTCCATGGAGTAAGGTTCAAAGTTGTAACTGATCACACTTTGTTACACTGGTTACAAAATCTTTAGGAGTTAGAGGACCGCATCACATGGTGGGCGCTCAGGCTGCAATCATATAAATTTGAGATAATCCACCAGCTGTGCGCTTAAAACCAAAACGCTGACCTTCTATCGAGCTTACCAACTGTGAATATTATGGTGGATCTAGATGACATAATGTATGAGAAAATGATTAATGGTTGTTGAAATTGCCTCCCAGGCTTCAGAATAATAATGTTGTGGGTAAAAATTGGCTAAAGAGGAAACGTTGGACATTTACAAGTCCGCAATAATGAGGAGATTGACTTTAATGATAGTAATGATTGAATCGCCCAAAAGACCCTGGCTGATTCTCAGTGGAATTCACAATTTGGGGTAACACAATTTAGATTAATTCATGAAAAATAACCACGAGATTGAGCAGTTGGATTTCTCTGACCATGTGACAGATCCTGGGGCATCAATTGGATGCCACTCCCCAGCCACAACCAGGTTCATACAAGAACCTATGCGGGGACACCCCCTTTTATAGGCTTGGCAGGGATCCCCCAGGGTGCAAAAATTTAGTGAATTGGGTTTGACTGAAATTTATAAGTAATTTATCCAACAGGTACGTCTTAGCCAAAAATTATTCCCCATCCATTGTTCAGCCAAAGTGAAGTGAGTATTCCGAGCTTTGATAGGCTACTTTCCCATATTTCCTAATTTGGACAGTAACAAGCCGTTCCAAATTTATCATTGAATTCCTTTTACCCTCAATACAGATTAAATACTGAAGAGTTTGATATCAAGAGGGTTTTTTTCTATTACCCCCCGCAACACTAATAAAACTATAAAAGCTCAATATTCTAGGGTTTTTTTAATTTATTTTCCTTTATTATAATCAAAGGTTTACTTCCCCTATTTCTTATGTTTTCGGTTTTAAACGCACCAGCAAGCTTAAAACCCTTAAATCCAACAAGTGGTTCTCACTACAGTGGACCCTAAACACCACATAAAACCAATCAAAAAAAATGGAAATACCCCCTTGGGTTGAAACCATCTAGTACTAAAAAAACAATGGAAATAAACTCTTGGCTAGCCTCTTTTGAGCTCTAATCAGCTAGTGCTTTGTCTCTCCTCAAAAGGCTTGAGCAGCACTCAATGCAAGGCCCTTATGGGGTCTCCCCTGGTATCTATAAACCCCCTAATAGGGACAAATTTACCCTAGGTGAGGAAAGTGTTGCTTCTTTCCTATATATGTATAAAGTTGCTATGGAAGGGGCAACGGATCATCCTAAAATTAAGTACCTCCTTACCTGCTTGAGTCGTGGAGCCCAAGAGATAATAGTTCCACACATGGCCACCCTCAGACCTGGGAGGAGGTGAAGCAAGCACTCATTGAGGAATTTCGGCTCCCTACAAAATTTAAATAGCAAAAACAGGACTTCATGTGCCTTAGCCTGCAACAGGGAAAATCCATCGCTTCTTTTTCTGAACGCTTTTACAATAAGGATCAACCCTTATTGCTTTCTAAAATGCTACCCTTAGACGATGCTATTGCAGCTATCTTGGATGGCTTGGCGTCTCATACATCCTTGGCAATGCATCTCTCATCTATAAAGCGCTCATTTAAAAGTATACGAGTATCAAGGAAGCTTTGTTAGAGGTGGCTGAGATTTATGGACTGGATCCTATACAAGAAATTCTGAGCCAAGCATCTACGCTGACCAAATTAGCATCTACTATGGCTGTTTCACTCTGGAAACCTGTTCCTATGAAGTTGCCATCACAACCTGATTCTTATTCCCCTAAAGATAATAAGATGGTAATGGCTGTTATGGGGCAATGCTCCCCTTCATCTTCAGCTCAGAAAGCTCAATTGGTGAAAGCAGTTTTTTCTTGTCTTTCCCTATCTTTTCTTCATAGAGGCCATCCCAAGTAGTTTCAAGGCCTGCTCTTCAGTCTAAACCCCTTTCTTGGGTACCAATAGCCTTACTATTAAGGGTTAAATTACCAGGACACAAAAGCTAAAAAATCCGTTTCAGCAAAGCTCACTGCTATGGAACAACACAAAGCTGGGATAGCTAAAGTTTTTACGCCCATGACGCTACCTCCATCAACCTCTTATCCAGGTAACACTAGTCCAAAATCTGTCTCCATGAAGCAGCATAAGGCCACTACTTTGAAGTTCAAAAATCGAGCCATTGCAACTTTAACGCCTCCACCAAATGTTAGTAAGGTGGAGGAACCACCTCAAGACCTATCATGCCATAAGAGAAGCCCTGAACCTACCTCAACCCCTATGAGCGCCAAGACATGCATCAATAACACCTCTGATGACGAATATGAAGGGGGTGAAGATGTGGTTCATTATGTTCTAGGTGCCCCAAGTGAAGTGGAGGTACCTGACTGATTAAACCCAAAGAGAGTGGATTGGGCTAGGATACCCCGCTGAACATATCTTTATCAGGTGTTAAAAGGGCTGGAAGTTATTGATACCACCAGTGACGCTGACCAGCTCATTGCCACAATAATCTGCCCCACTCAGAGTGTGTATACACTGCAGTTTATCTGGGATAAATTCCCTGAAACAGCCAAACGCCTTGCTTCTACTCTTCAGCTAAAGAGGCTCTTACTCTTCCCCCAACTTGGGTGGAACTTTAACTAAAGTGGAGGTTGTTGTTAATGGAGTGTGGGTTAAGGCTATTCTTGACACTGGGTCTCCTGTGAACTTTGTATCATCCAAACTTATGAAAAAAATTAAGTTGGCCCCCGACCTTGACTACACACAAGATTTTGGAACTGCAGGGCCAAACAACACACGCGCCATTGGGGCCTACTCATCTTTACCCATATGATTTGGTAAACTTCTCCTCTCAGCCCCCGCAGTGGCCTTGGCCAACAATACCTATGATCCACTCATTGGTACCCAGTTCATGCACAAATATGAAGGGGTTATTAACTTGAAGCAGGGGTATCTCTCTTTGCTTAACTATGAGGTTCCCCTGATTTTGATAAATGATGAGCTTAATAAAAAGGAGTATGCTTGCACTGTTGAGTTCCCCTCTTCCGCCTTATCCTTACATTACACCATGGCAGGACAGCATACAAAAATGTTGCCTCCATCAGTGGACGACCTCAAGGGTATCCTTTTCTATGCTTCAAAAGAGGTATTAATTAAGGTGGGTGAACAACGGGTAGTTGAAACTATGATTGCCTTACAAATCCCCCGCAACTTCTTATATCACCTAATTAGCATTGATGGAGTTAGTCCTTTGGAGCCCAGAGGTTTGCCGGGCGTGCTAGACCCTGCCTATCAATGACCTATAGAACTTCTGCTAAGAAATGTCACCAAGAAGGATATGGTTGTATAAAAGCATCAGGAGATCGGAAGAGGCATGTTGATTTCCCTTAAGGAAATAAAATAAGTTCACTGCATTGGATCTATGGCGGATATGGACTTACCAGCTGACCAATCCTTATTTATACTACCTTCTGTGCAAATCTCCGATGAATTAGCCCCAGATGAGCTTAATATAGTCCACACCCTTCTTGAGGCCTACAGCGACATCTTCTCTACCTCTGTCACTGACTATGGGCACCTGAAAGGTTGGACTCATACTATTGACGTTGGTGATGCTCGCCCTATCCGCTCCAAATCCTATCATAAATCCAAAGTCAAGGAGCTACAGATGCGGATGGAGCTCAAACAGCTGCTGGACTCTGGGTTTTTGGTGCCTTCCCAAAGCCCTCGGTCATCCCTACTACTATTAATAAAGAAGAAAAATGGAGGTCATTGGGTAGTTATGGACTACCAGAACTGAACAACCTCACCAAGGAGGAAGCTATATATATCCCCAGCATTGATGACGCTCTGGCCCAACTTTCTGGGTCTAAATACTCCTCCATAATGGATTTGGCTAGCAGATTTTGGTAGATGGATCTTTCTCCACAGGATCAGGAGAAGTGCACCCTTATCTGCAGTGAGGGTTTGTTTAACCCACTCAACTATCTCAGGGGTTATGTAATGCACCTGCTAATTTTCAGCGGGCAATGGATTACATTCTACAGGATCTCAAGCTGAGCTGTGTGATTGTCTACCTCGATGACATCACCGTTTTCTCCAAAACATTCAACAAGCATCACACACACCTAAAGGAGGTGTTTCAACTCCTGTGGGAAGCCAACATAAAGCTGAATCCCTCTAAATGTATTTTTAAGAAGAAGCTGGATTTCCTTGGGCAATCTGCTGGGAGTTCACCGAATCCTCTTGGTTCTGAAAAGTCTACTTCATCAATTCCCCTGGCACTATTGGAAGGAGAGAGAAATCTATCTAAATTTATTAAGGTTAAAAATATTCAAGGTGGGTTGACCTTGGGAAAAATATACTACACCGAGAATTTTTCTAGCCAGTACAGGTTTTGGACTCAAAACCTGCACTAGGGTGGTAGAAGTTTTACCTGCCAGTCTAACCACCCTTAAATTTATCAAGGTTAATTAGGAAGATCAGTCTTATACCAAACAAGGGATAGAAGATTCGATCACTCAATGATTAATTAGATCAAACAGATCCTGAACCATGACAAAACCTATAAATATTCCATCCTTCCAATAATAAAAATTAGGTCAAAATATAACATGTTTTTACTTTAATTTATCGCTTTTTGGAGAATCCACTTAAGTAATTTCAAGAGAAAACCTGCCCCATTGGAAGTGTAATTCAAAACTTACATAGTGGTGCTCACTACAGGGAGCAATCTGAGTTACGCACCAGTGAAAACGTCTATCACTATATGGATTCTCAATTTTCGCCTTAAGAAGCCAAGACCATGAGCAAGGCAGTATTTTATGATGGGTCCATTTAACTTGAAGTGAAATCTCAAGAGTACCATCTATGTTGGAATTTCGTGCCAACCTGGAGTTTTATGATCCTAATTTAAGCTTTACAGAGAACTTTCAAATCCCTCCTGAGGCTTTATGAAATATTATCAATCATGTGCTTGAGGAAGCCTTAATTCCTGGAATCCATTCCACTCGATATTGTTCCAATGCTGTACCCTCTATCTTGCGGGAAGTGCTGCAAACCTCCAAAATGCCAGAGATTGGCACCAAGCAATACTTGCCTCAGCTTGTAAAACCTACATTATACCATTTATTACTAATAGTGGGAATGCATCATCAAGGGATGCTCAATTTACTAGAAGGACTCCACTCCTTGAATAATTATGTTACCAAGTTTTTCAAATCTGCCTCTGAGTTTAGCAGGGATAATTGAGACGCCATAATCAATAATTAGACCATTCTCAATGAAGTACATAAACATCTTATTCAGCTTGACCATGGGATGTCCAGTTTTGTTGATTTACAGTTTCCAAAGTGAGTCCAGGAAATTCAGAAAGAATGGAAAGAGTGAATTTACCAACTCTCTGAGCATAGTAGATCAATGGAAGAGGATGTAAAAAATCATCTTTTCCAAATGGAGCAATTATACTCTGGAATCCAATTCCAAGTCATTAAACTAAAGAAAACCTCTGGAGCTATAGATCCTCCTGAAATTGAAGGACCTCGTGGTCCACCTTGGTTTGAAGGTCCACATGGACCTCCTGGCGCTGATGGGCCCAGTGGACCCCCTGGGGTTGAAGGGCCCTGCGGACTACCAGGTGAGGATGGACCTCAGGGACCCCTGGGTGCTGATGGACATTCAAAATCCCTTCAACAAATTGACTCTCTATTGAGCATGATGGACCGCTTATTTGAGTAAATTTACAAAGAGGCCAAGGAGTATAACTAAACACCTGATGATGTAACGATTGACCCCCTCCTGTCACTTCAGTCTCTATCTGATGAATTGAGTAATATGAGTAGATGGAAAAAGGGCACAGAAATCCTGTTGTAAGGCTACTAATCAAAAGGCGAGATGCTTTAAGTAAAAATTGAAACACTGGAACTTATGTATAATGCACAGCAGGAGCAACTTTATGAACTATCACGTTGGTTAGATGAAAAAGTGGGGCATGCTGATTTGAATCGATGGATTAGTATATTATATATTAAGACTGTCAGCCCTTATCCTCCACTTTCTTCTCATGCTTCTGATTCCAATTCTTATGTCTCCAATAAATCTGAACACCCAAGAGTACATGTTTTGACTGCCAATGCTTCAATGAGTTTCAAACCAGTATTTAAAGGCAAGTATTCTACTGGGGAAGGCAGCATTATCTCCTTTCTCTATATATGAAATGGCTCTAAGTGAGGCCACAATCACCATAAAATGAATTACTTGCTTAATTGCCTTAATCAATTGGCCCAAGATATCATGGTACCCCACTTAATGACTTGTTCTACTTGGTCTCAGGTTAAAGAAGCGCTAATCAAAGAATCTTGGAGTGAGCAAACCTTATCCTCTCAAAAACAGGCTTTTATGGGTATACAGCCTGACTGGAATGAATCTATCAAATATTTCGCTCATTGGTTTTATCAGGAAGCTCAGACTTTGGTAGCTTGTGGTCAGTTATATTTGATAATGCGATTACTGCAGTCATGTCTGCTTTTACTTCTAGGACTCAGATGCTAGTTTACCTTATTAGATTAAAAAAGAATTTTAGAAGTATATTAGACATCAAGGAGACTTGTTGGATTTGCCTCCTCAATTTTCTGAAAAACCATGTTGGGATTAACCATGGGTTAGGTGAAAGTCTTGTAAAGGGGAAGGATTGATACCTCCATTTGAGGGGCATAAATCCCAAATGGCTCAATAAGTTTGAGAATAGAGTTCAAATCTATATAATCAGCAAATATACCAAATTTTTGCTTGAAATAAATCACTCCAAGTTGGAAAAACGCTACACCCCCAACTCTTGAGTCATGTGAACTGGGGTATTCATTGGCCTGGTCATGAGGGTGGCATGATCTGAGTAAGGTTCAGAACAATGGGCAATCCAGAAGACCAGGAGAGATCCTACATGGATGGGGCCACAAAAATCCTTGAGGCACCTTTTTCCTCATGCACCTATAAAAATTCCTGCATGTTAGTCTAATAAAATAATTGCATCAATAGGATTCATTCTATCTTATTTTTATTTAAGTTTAATTTATTATAATGATTGAAGTCTCATCCATCGTTGCGCCCAGAGCCGCCCCTGTCCTCTCAGCTGACCCTAGCACCACGCACTCAGCCTACTTATTGGGTTCCCCAGAGTTAGCACCAGCAAGCGCATCTGAGGAAACCCAATAACTGATGCTCACTACAGGGGGCTTCCAAGGTGCACCCTGAGGGGTTACCCTCAACCTTGGACAATAACCAACCCTCAGCGAGCATTCTGGATGCTGATATTCTAACTTACCTCCACTGGAATGGCAAGACCCAGTAACAGTGGGGACTGAGTTTCTAAGAAAAAACCTTTGAGTGTAACCCAGAAGACTTCATGCCCTTCCAAACTCTCATTAAGCTGAAACCTTTTCTTGACCTGTTAAGTACGCCTGAAGAAATTGAAAAAGATGTTTTTGAGCAAAAATGCCAGCATCATAAAGAAAAAAGATTAATGAAGGTAATATTCTATTATGGGGGCCAAGCATTGAGTTTCAAGAAGATGTGGGATTCTTGGAGAGAAGAAGCCTTGAGAACATCACCCAGCAGGATGACTATTGGACGCTAGGAAAAGTCTACTTTGATAAGAGAAAAATGTTCAAGCTACTCTCAGCTGGGAAAAATCAAAAAAAAATTGGCCAAGCTACAATTCATCCTCCTGTCAAAAAAAGAAAATATAAAATAATCTGAGTGCTCAAATCTTAACAAAAACAACAAATTTTAATACTAACCTGATTATATTAGAGAAAAAATAAAATCCTCCGCTCAATGTCAATTCCCACTATGCTGCTTCAGAGCAGAAAGTGGAAACAAAGCGCATAGCCACTTTGAGCCCAAAAGTGCCAAATGACAAATCATATGTGGCCAGTGAGCATTGACCACACCAAAATGATGAAATTGGGACAAGTCAAGAACCAATTTCCAATCTCAACGAAGGCAGCAAGCTTCAGGAATTTCCAGGAAGCCTCAAAAACAATTGGTGCAACGATGCAATACAAACGCCAGGAAAAATACCTGGGACTCACCTTTGCACCATTTGGGATAAGCTTGATGACTCTTTTCCAGCAATCCTACCACATTTTCAACTTTGATGGCGCCCCTCCTGAGACTGAGCCAGATATTACTACAACAAAATACCAAGATTTCCCATCTCAGCTCTCATATTGGGATAGCGCTGATCCCAACAAAAATGAGAGTCCTGAAAAAGCAAAGCTTGAGAAACTGGCGGACACTACCTCCACTACTAATGCCAATCTTTCAGCCCACTTTGCATTTCCCTCTCAACCTTTGTTGCATGGGTTGCTTTCAGTAGTGTGTGATTTGCTCGCCCCAATCCTGAGATGTTGGCTCAGTGTTGCTTGATAAGGCCCCTCTATTGAAACCTTCAGGGGGCCACACCTTACCATCAGTTTGGTCATCTTCAAACTCGTGGGGTCACTCGCCTATGCATCTCACTGTCAACGACCTTTTCTATGAGCCTTACCTGGATCTGCTGGCGGATAAGGTGATTGCAAGTTGCCAGGTTAAAGGGCAAATGAATTAACAAGAAGTTTGAAGAGGCTGAAACCTGCATGGCCAAGATGGCGCAGGAGACATGTGAAAGAATAGTGTGGTTGGAGGTGGAGTTGAAGGCCTCCAAGTAAGAAGTTATTCAGGAATGAAGGTTGTAGGTTGACCTGCAGTTGGAAATCTGGGACAGGACTGACCAAATCAAAATGCTCAAGAGCGACAACTTGTAGCTTAGGCTGGAGTTATCCAACCTCAAGATGAATTACCTGGGAATCAGATGGCCGCTCAAAGCCAGCCACCTTGAAAGACTAGATTGCTCCACCAGCAGCGGATTATAGAATTGAGGAGCTTGAAACCACCTTTATCAAATTTGATATTAATTAACTATGAGGGCCTTAGCTGAAGAAATTGTCTGGCTTCAAGCCCTATCCACACATGAGGACTCTGAATTAACTATAAGGGCTTTATCTGATGAAATTGTCCAGCTTCAAGCCCTAGCCAAACATGAGGACTCCAAATTAACTATGAGGGCCTTAGCCAATGAAATTGTCTGGCTTCAGACCCTAACCAAAAAAATAACTTTAAATTTATTATGAGAAACTCAGCTAATGAAATTGTCCAGCATTAAACCCTAGCCACACCAGGCGTTGTCACTGACCTGGTCTGCATTATGCCTGAGGCTCCGTATGCCCCCAAACTTGAGTCCTCCATCTACCTTAACCCTTAGGCCACAACTTGCTTCCCTAGGCCAAGGCTTGGATGGGGCTCTGTCAGCATTCTCCTTGGGTTAGGTGAAAGCCTTGTCCAGGGGAAGGATTGATACCTTCATTCAAGGGGCATAAATCCCAATTGCTCAATAAGTTTGAGAATAGGGTTCAAATCTATATTATCAGCAAATATACCAAATTTTTGCTTTATATAAATTACTCCAAATTGGGAAAACGTTACATCCCCATTCCTTGAGTCATGTGAACTGGGGTATCCATTGGCCTGGTCATGAGGGTGGCAAGATCCGAGTAAGGTTCAGAACAATGGGCAATCCAGAAGACCAGGAGAGATCCTACATGGATGAGGCCACGACAATCCTTGAGGCACCGTTTCCCCATGCACCTATAAAAATCCCTGCATGTTAGTCTAATAAAATACTTGCATCAATAGAAATAATTCTAATTTATAATTTTAAGTTTGTTTTATTCTAATGATTGAAGTCTCTTCCATCATTGCGCTCAGAGCCGCCCCTATCCTCTCAGCTGACCCTAGCCCCATTCAGTCAGCCTATGTATTGGGTTCCCCAGCGTTAGCACCAACGAGCGCATCTGAGGGAAACCTGATACCCTGAGCTTATGATTCTTTAAGACATAGTCGCCCTAGAGTTTACACTGTGACTGAGAATACTATATTGGTTCAATATAATTACCTTCATCAATATTTTCATTCTGAGTATTGGTGTTATAATAAAGAAGCTAATGATAAAAAGAAAAAGGATAAACTCAATAAGATTCTTCAAATTTAAAATGATATGAGTATGCAGCAAAAACTTCAAAGCCTGTGGAGTATAATAAAGGTGAATATTTCTCCTATTACTTGCCCTCCTTGTTGGCTTTATCCTCTCAGTTTAGAAGTACTTTTACTCACATTTTATTTTCAAGAGAAATGAGTCAAAGCTAAGGCTATCATTGACACTGGATCTCTAGTAAATGTTGTCTCATAAAAATTTATCAAGTGGATCAAGTTAACGCCCAATATTTCCCATTTTGAAAAATATGGCACTGTGGGACCTCAGAGTAATCAATCAATTGGAGCCTTCTTGGCACTTCCTTTAAAGATTGGAAAGTTAACTTTTATGATTCCTGCTATTGTCCTCAATAATATAAATTATGTCCTACTTTTGGGGACTCAATTTTTGCAGGACTTCAATAGCTTATTAATTATCCCAATACTTCACTTTCCCTTTTGGGGTATAGAGTTCCCCTACTGTTATCTGAACCTTCTCATACCAAATATCAGTTATTTATGCTGGAGGGGTCTAACAATCTTATTCTATTCAATATCATGTTGGAGACTCGCATGTAAAATTACCACCTCCTTTGGCAGATAATGAAGAAGGGATGCCTATTTTCTCCCCTGAGAATTTAGATATTCCACCAAAATCGCAGGTAATTATTAATACTTCTTTACATTTTTCTCTTCCCAAAGGACATTTATTACAAGTCCAAGGCATTTTCAACCCTTTGGATAAAGAAATCTTGTCTTGTTCTGGAGTATTGGATTTTGCTTTTCTGGTTGATTATCTGTTTTATTGGTGAATCTTACCAATGAACCAAAAAAGGTAAATAAAACCATCCCATTGCTTATGAAGTTATCAACTTTATCTTAAATCTATGATGTTAAACCTTTTGGAAGCTTAGATAACTTTGGGCTAGAGAGTGATCAAAAAACTCTTAATGTGGGGCCTGCTATTGGAAAACACCTCACTAATGAACAAGAAAAACAAGTATTTCAACTATTAGAAGGATACTCCGACATTTTTGCAAAAAATACTTATAATTTTGGTAAAATAAAATGGGTAAAGCATTCCATTGAAACTGGTGATCACCTTCCTATTTGTGCCAAGCCCTATCACAAATCTAAAGTGGAGGAAGCCCAAGTAACTAAAGAACTGCAACAACTATTGGAGGCTGGATTATTGAAACCCTCCAATAATCTTTGGGCCTCTCCATTGCTGTTAATTAAGAAAAAATATTGTTCCCATTGAGTGGTTATGGATTATCATAGATCAAATGCCATTACTCATTGAGATAGTTACTGTTACCTCAAATTAATGAATCTCTTCAGCTGTTGACTGGTTCAACTTATTTTTCTGCAATGGATTTAGCCAGTGGATACTGGCAAATTGAGTTATCCCTGGAAGATCAAGATAATTATGCATCAATATCCAGTGAAGGTTTATTTGAACCAACCTGCATGCCACAAGGATTGAGCAATGCGACAGCAACTTTTAAATGGACCATGGATGGAATGTTACAGGATTTGAAACTCACTTGTGTTTTGGTATATTTAAATGATATTACCATGTTTTCCAAAACATTTAATGAACATTTGGTCATCTAAAAGAAGTTTTCAACTGAATTTGGAACTCGTCTAAAAAGCTCAAACCTTCCAAATGTTCATTCTTACAAAATAAAATGGAATTTTTAGGACATCAGGTATTTGCTAAAGGGATTCACCCCCTCTCAACCAAAAGTCAAACTATTCAACGAATGCCTGCCCAACCTCTCTACAGGATATATAAGTCTTTCTTGGCATGGTTGGGTATTATCAGCAATTTATACCCAAGTTTGCTGATATGGCTGAACTGTTATTCCATCTGTTACAAAAAGGGGTGCCCTTTGAGTGGAGCTCAGCTCAGTAAGAGTCGTTCAATTCTTTACAAATGGGCTTGACTAAGGCATTTGTTTTAACTCAACCTTGGTTTGATAAGCCTTTTTTCTTGCATACTGATGCTAGTAATGTCACTATTGGAGCAATTTTATCCCAGTGTGACGCAGAGCAAAATGATCATCCCATCGCATTCTATAGAAAAACTTTATCCAAGGCTGAAAGAAACTACAGTGTAATGGAGTGGGAGTGCTTGGCAGTGATTCTAGCTATTAAGCACTTCCGTCTTTTCCTCTATATGGTAATCATTTTACTGTTATTATTGACCATTCTTCTTTAAGATGGTTGCAAATGAAAGGATCCTGTCAGGAGATTGGCCTATTGGGCTCTAAGATTACAAAAGTACGATTTTTATATTTGTGCATGATTTGGGTGCTAAAACATCAAAGTGATGATGATCTGTCCCAACTACCTATACTGACCTTGAATTTGGGAAAGGAAGAACGCCTATATAGTTTTATTGGATGGCTTGAATTGTGGGATTGAGAATTCTAAGAGGATTGAGCTTTTTAAAAATATCACCAAAGATCCCATGATTTAAGAAGGAGCCTTGTATAAACAGGTCAAGTCCAAATGGTTACCCTTTTTGCACCCAAATTCGAGACTTCATGCTGTTATGGAGGGACATGAACAAGTAGGTCATAGCGTATTAAAGAAGACTCAAGAATGGTTAAAAATTGATTTACTGGAATAACATGAATGAAGATCATTAAAGAGACCATTAACTCATGTCTCATTTGTAAAATCCATGGAGCCAATAACCCTACTTATCAGAATCAAGTTATTCCCCCAACTAAAGCTTTTGAAGTGGTAAGCATTGATGCTGTAGGCCCTTTTTCCTCGGGGATTGCATGGCCGTTAGCACGTTATTATGGCAGTCAATCACCTCACCAAATGGTTTGAGGCCATTTCCATTGCCACCCCTTCAACTAAGACTACTGAACTGTTCCTTTACCAGCACATTATCACCCAACATAGGTGTCCCAAAGTCCTTATGTCCGACAATGGGACTAATTTTACCTCTCAACTATTACAGAAATTATCCAAATTATTCAATACTACCCAACGATTTGTTGTTCCTTACAATCCATCCACAAACGGAGCCATTGAACAAATTAATGGAACTCTAGTCTCAATTTTAAGGAAGATAACTTCTACTAATACCTCTTGGTGGAACTTCTAATTGCTGAGTGCCCTATTTGCCTATCAAGTAAAGCTATCATTGGATCATCAAGATGTCGCTTTTCAAACGCATATATGGGCGAGATCCATCATTTCATTCTAGTACTCAAGCCATAATTGAAGAAAGTATACCCAAAAACTCTGATTTAGTTATGAAATCTGGCTGATGAAATTATTCATCATCAATCTCAAGCCATGAAAACAATTAAAATAACCACTCAAAAGGAGATCTAAAGAAGCATCTCACTAAACCGCCTTACCTTAATATCAGGTTGGGGATTTCATTATGTATTATCACTTTTGGCCTGGTGGACGTACCAAGAAGTTAGGATCCAAATGGTCTGGTCCATATCAAGTTATATTTCATAAAAGGATTAGAATACTTGATTGTTCATGTGGATACCGATATAGTGATAAACCAAATTCATCCCAGAATTTTAAAAAAACATTAAACTCCATGATCAAATCTTGAGGGGGAAGTGTTAGGATTTTGCTGAATTCTCATGGTAATGAAAAATCTACTTCATCAATTCCCCAGCACTATCAGAAGGAGAGAGTAATCTATCTAAAATTATCAAGGTTAATAAGGAAGATCAGTCTAATTCCAATCAAGGGATAGAAGATTCGATCACTCGTTGATTAATTAGATCAAACAGATCCTGAACCATGAAAAAACTAATAAATATTCCACCCTTCCATTAGTAAAAATTAGGTCAAATTATAACCTGTTTTTACTTTAGTTTTATCGCTTTTTGGAGAATCCACTTAAGTAACTTCAAGAGAAAAACCTGCCCCATTGGAAGTGTAATTCAAAACTTCCAGACACTCCATCTCACAAAATGGGATATAACCTATACAAGATAAAATGAAGCAATATTTAAGATGCTCACGCCCAAAACCTTTCGTGACATTCAGGTATTCTTGGGCATGATGTGATATTACCATCAGTTCATTCCCAAGTTCGCCCAGATTAGTGAGCCCCTCATATGTCTCTTAGTTAAGGACACCCCCTTCTTTTGAGGTGCTTAACAAAAGGACGCATTTGAGACCCTGAAGGAATTATTTTCAAAAAAGGCCCACACTCCGTCATCTCTCTCTATGACAAGCCTTTTATGTTATTCACAGATGCCTCTGACTACGCTGTTGGAGCAATCTTGGCTTAGCTGGATGAAACTGGAGCTAACCATCCTGTGTCTTATTTCAGTAAGATGCTCTCAAAAGCTGAGCACAACTACAACGTCACTGAAAAGGAGTGCCTTGCAGTCTTTCTTGCTGTCATATACTATCACCCTTTTTATATAGGACTTCCTTTAAACTAAATACTGACCACGCATACTTAAAGTGGTTACAAAATATGAAGGACCCCATGGGGCGGTTGGCTCGCTGGGGTCTAAAGCTCCAGCACTATGATATGACCATTTATCATTGAGCTGGAACGTGTCATATGAATGTTGATGGGTTGACATGGCTGCCTGTGTTACATATTGACAATAGCAAAGCATAGAGGTTGCACGACTTCCTAATGACTCCTGACGCATGGGCTGATTAAGATGAACAAATACAAAAAATGATAGCATGGCATTCCCATAACACCAAGGTGGAGAGCGGAAAGTTATACAAGAAAGTAGGAGTAAACTGGTTGCCCTATCTTTGGCCATCTGAGCGAGTACCCGTGATTATGGAGTCTCACCTATCCTGGGACATGGTGGAATCCAAAAAAAACCTATGAGTGGGTTAAAGAGCGGTATTATTGGGAAGGCATCATGGAGACTATTTCTGAGGTATTGAATGCTTGTCTAACCTGCAAAAAACAATCCAGTTTCAAAAACTAGTTATCATTTTAACTTATGACAACCTAAAGGCCCTCCACACCGTTGGGATCCCCACCCAAACAGCAGAATTTGATACGTCAGATAACGGGAATTGATCCTAAACTGACCACATGGCCCACAATTCTGTTGGGGATAATCCCTGAAAAAATTGACAGCCATTAAGGTCAGCAATCAATCCCAATTTGACTCATGAGCCTAAACTTCTGTCAGGCATCAACCTGACAAATATTGACTATGAACAAAATTGGTGATCACCTTCAATCAATATGCCAGAATCCTGCTCCCTTTTGAGAGCCTAATGTCAGGGTTTAAACCCAAGCTATGAGGCGAGCTCTATCAGGTCAAATGAGTTAATTGGGGCTTATAAAATCCCCGGGTGTTTATCTATTAGATCTAGGCTTGGACAGCTTAGATGGTCCCTGATCAAATTCCTTAATTTTTCTTAAAAAGTGGGTATTGAATAGTAAGCTTTAGATTTTTTCTACCCTTTTTGCAGTTTTAAGTAAAAATTGTATTTATTTGAAATTACCATACCAAACTTGATATCTGGATTAAAATAAGACTTATTGACCAAGAGAAGCAATCCTGGTAAAAAACTCAACACCCTAAACTTTGGGCCATCCAGCCCTCAAACAATAAAAGGATCCATAGACTCACCTATAATCCCAACAAAACTCGTGCTTCCTGCCAGGTTGCACTCTGAGTTCATGGTGAAAAAGAAAAAAAACAAAAGCAAATATGGGCAAAAACGGTTCTGTTTCATATTACTTCTCAGATCTTAAAAGCTTTCCATCTCAGTGACTGGGCAATTAATATGAGTTTTGGGGATACCACGACCAACTTCAAAATTCTTTTCCCTCTTCTATGGAAGTAACCCTCCATGCTCCATCCATCAGCTAATATAGCTTACATCTGTCCAACTTCGCAGAGGCCCTTCAGCTCCTCTTGTCTTAGGCTTTCATCACCAGGACTGAGCCAGTAGAAGAAGAGCTCTTGCCATGCCAGCCCCTATGATGAACTTAGTCCAAAGTTCTTTGATGGATATAGAACACTTGAGGATGGACGTATGGAACGCTACCTGAGTCAATTTGTCCATCCCACTTTATACCATTTACTTCAAGTAGTGGTGTTTCATCATCATGAATTATTCCGACACTTGCAGCTATTGGAGACCATACACTTGCAGCTCATCCAACTCTATTAATCTGCCATCCAGTTCAGAAATTTGAATTAAACTGCTATTGTGGAAAATTGACAGTTTATTAATGAAATACAAGATGTGCTAACCAGTTTGGATCAAGGAGTCATATGTTTTGTTTGAATGGAACTCACAACTCGTTCTAGTCAACTAGAGGTTGTTATCCATAATCAAGTTGAAGATTGTACCTGCAAAGTATGCTCTGAGTTTAATAACGTTATCACTTTTGTTGATGAACGCCTTCAAACCTTAGAGGATATGATCTACAATTTAAGAGAAGGCCAGAATAGTTTTTATAACTCTGGGTTTCAAGGATGGCCTGGTGAGCATGGACCTACCAGTTATGATGGCCGTGAAGGTGAGCCAGGACCCCCTGGTCATGATGGACATGATGGTGAAAGAGAACCCCCTGGTCATGATGTACAAGATGGATGAAGGGGACCCTCTGGGCCCAAAGGGCCTCCAGGACCCAGTGGTGACCCCAGCATCCTGACGAATGCCTCCAGGCATTAATCCAACAAATAAAAAATCTTGATGTCCAATTAGGACGTGTCGACCAAGGAGCCCAACTTACTTGAGATGGAGTTACCTTCTCTCCCAGAGTTTCTTTACCTGTTCATCACAAACACCTCGAGGCCTTAGCCACCCTACCTGTTTTGGTATGTGGATTGGAGCAACGAGTGCTCACCACTGAACTACATCAACTTGACCTCCAAGCAGCTATTACTTCTCTAAAAATGAAGCGCGCCACCTAAACCTATTTGTCACCACAAAATCAGCTCTTAGTGCCGCTCACAAATGAGTATTTCTCATAGTTAGTGATCTTAATGATCTGCGGAGACAGGTAGATGCACTTTAACCTCAAGTGTATTCTGAGACAACTGCCTCATTATTAGGAAAAAAGCTGTCCCATATCAGTTCAAGTCGTTCATCCTCCAACTCCTCCAAGTGGTACATCTAAACCTTTGTTCAAAGATAATATGTTTCTGGAGAGGGAAGCATTTTTTCTTTTTTTATATAGCTATGAAAGCTCTATGGAGGAAGCAACTGACCATCAACAACTCAAACAATTGACTAACTATCTTAGCTGTATGGCTCAAGACATTATGGTCCCCCATTTGATGCAACGCTGTACTTGGACCAATGCCAAGACTGCTTTGCATTGGGAATTTGGGAGCGACTTAACCTTAGCCAGCTAAATCAGACCTTTAAGGGTATCAGCCTTAATTGAGGGGAAATTATCAGCAAATTCGTCCATTGTTTTTACCTCTAGGCACAAACTCTGGTTGCAGGGAATCGTCTTACTTTAGTCAATGCCATTACTGCTGCGTTTTAAGTATTTAAACATATGAATAATACTTTACTTTATCTTAAAGCGGTGAAGTCTAGCTTAACATCCATCATCCACATTGAAGAGGCTATATTGGAAATCCCAGCCAATCTACATAAACCTGTCAGAAGGGTGGTTAGCCTGGCAGGTAAAACTGCTTCCACCCTAGTGCAGGTTTCAAGTTTAAAACATGTACTGGCTAGAAAAATTCTTGATGTGGTATATTTGTCCCAAAGTCAACCCACCTCAAATATAATTTTACATAAACCTCTCAGGCCATCTCATTTTAACACTAATGAGCCCTGATCCCAAGTATTAGCCATTACACCCCCAAATCTGCCTACACCTGAATTATACTGAACTCATTTCAGAAGAAACAACCATACTATAGCTGATTGCCGCATCTTTAAATGTAAATTGCAAAAGATCAGTCAGTATTGGGCAAGAGATTCCCTATGCTGACTGAAAACAAGTGCCTCAAAACCCTTGTTCTAGTTCTAGATGTATTCCCTGTACTTCCAGTTGTTTTGAATTAGATGCCCCATCAGAAGTTGAAGTCCCTCTGCCTATTCAAGGAAATAAAAACCTGCAGCTTTTTTACATTTGTGTTGGTCAGTTACCCAAACAAATTTTGGTGGTCAGCTCGTCTACAGAAAGCCAAGCATTGGTGGATAAAACTTTAAATGTATTGAACAGCCCTGAGATTGGCCACAGTAGAATCCTCCGCTTGCTTCACTGCAAATCCCTAATGACAGTCTATTAGCTATAAACTCCCAATCCAGATTGAAGGTGGTTCAGGTTGAAGTAGTAGTCCATAAGGTTAAAGTCCTGGTGATAATTGACACTGGTTCTCCAGTAAACAAAAATTCCTCCCAACTTATCCAAAAGATAAAAATAGCTCCTGATTTAATTCACAAAGCCAAATATGGGATGACACGTAGGCAGTCTACCAAGGCAATAGGATCCTACTCTGCTTTGCCCATTCGTTTTGGGAAGTTATTAAATACAGCCCCTGCCGTTGCACTAGAAAACAATACCTATGAGTTGCTTATTGGGGTACAATTGATGCGGGAATTTAACTGCATCATCAACCACAAGGAAAAACACCTATCCCTATTAGGTTATTGGATTCCTTTAAAATTTGAACACCCCATTAAAAGTAAAGGAGCACCCCAAAAAATTAACAGTTTCCTTGAATACCATCCTCCATCTGCAAAATTGAGTACCAAGTCTTAGGGGAAAAACTAAGTTACCCCGGAGGCTGTGGATGCCAAAGAGGGGATCCCTCTGTATACCCCTCATTTGGTTACAATACCCTTGGGCTCACAAGTTATTGTGGATACTGTGATTCAGATTCATACCCCTCCTGATCAAATATTGGAGCTTAGTGGACACCCCAACCCTTCCATCAAGTAAGCACTGACCTTCCTGGGGATTTTTAATCCAGCCTACGGAATTCTATCTTTATTCTATTAGGTAATTTATCCACTAAAACTCTCCAGGTCCTTCAGCATTCCCCATCGTTTATGAAAAACTATGTCCCATCAAGAATATTGCCGATGTGAATTGCTTTGCTCGTTATATTATTTAGTTTTTTTGATACCCCACCCACCATAGCGCTGGCTGATAGTAGAAATGGGGATAGTCTTACCCTGAATGAATGCTAAGAAGTTGAATACCTCCTTGAGGAATATGGCGATATTTTCTTCTTAGGACCAAGTGACTATGAGAATATGTCTGGGGTAATACATCAAATCAAAATGGAGAATTACCCTCCATTTTAAATCCTGACCATATCAAAAATCCAAAGTGGAGGAAGCTCAAGTGGCCTTAGAGTTACAGCAACTGTTGGAGGCCAGGTTACTTGTACCTTCCAAAAGTCCATGAACTTCCCCACTCTTATTAATTTAGAAAAAGGATGGTGGTTATCAGGTTGTTATGGATCATCACCACCTCAACACTATCACTCGCAAAGATAGCTAACCCCTGCCATGTATAGATAACTCTTTACACTAAATGTCGGTGTCCCACTATTTCTCCACTATGGATCTCACCAGTGGATAATGGCAAGTAGATTGTCACCCGATGATCAGGCAAAATGCACTCTCATCACAAGTGAAGGATTATTCGAGCCCTCTCAAATGCCTCAGGAGTTATGTAACGCCCCTGTGACCTTCCAACGCGCTATGGACAGACTACTAGGTGACTTAAAACGATCTTTGTCCTAATATATCTTGATGATATCACCATTTCTTCAAGAACATTTACTGAAAATCTAGATCACCTCAGAAAAGTCTTTCAGTAGTTACAGCAATTTTTGTTAAAACTAAAGCCATTGAAATGCTCTTTCTTCCAGAGTGAGATGGAATTTTTGGGTCATAAGGTCAGCAAAGCCAGAATATACTTAATGGATGATAAGGACTTGGCTACTGCTTAAATGACCCCCTAGATCCCTACGAGATGTACAAGCCACTAGGAATGGTGGGCTATTATTGCCAATTTATCCCCATATAGTAATCCAGCTTTTAGGTGCTTGATGGTGCTAACGCCGCTGGATCCCACAAAAGTTTAATATAATTTTAATATAAATTTACTAATAAAAAACTTGGGTTTTTAGGAGTTTTTTATTAGTAAAACTGGGTAAAGTTAAAAAGCGTACCCCTTGATATCCACTTGATCTGTATTTATACTTATCTCAAGGGTTGGGGGAATTTGAGGATAGTTTCAGAATAGCTGTGATTCATTCCAAATTAGGAAATATGATAAACTCTCCTATCAGATTGGGGGAAGTGAGTTACTTTTTGGGAAAATGATAATCAGGGTTTTGGGGCAGAACATACCCATATGGTAAGGTTTTGATGTACTTTAACCAATCACTGCTAGAGAAAATACTTTCACCTTAGGGACCACCGCCATGCCTATAAAAAAGGGGTCCCTGCGTAGGCGCTGTGAAAGACTTGTTGATGGTTGGGGGAGTACCTTACGCTGGTTGCCCCAAAGTACATCATGTGGTTGGAGTAATCTGACCATTCAATTTTGTGTTTAGCGCCCGTGAGGTTTTCAAAATGATGTTACCCCAATTAATGGGGTTCCACCAAGAATTAGCCAAGGTCTTTTGCTGATTTCCTAGATATCATTTTTAACATTAATTAAATTACTTTTCAGCTTATAAAAACTTGTAAATGGGCAACATTTCTTCATCTAGGCGGATTTTAACCCACAACGTTCTTCTTTAGAGGCCTGAGAGGCAAATTTCTGACACCCCATTTTGCAGACACCTCTGAGCCACTGGTATATCTACTAAAGAAAGGAATATCCTTTCAATGGAAAGAAGAGCAACAGCAGGCCTTTGACCTGCTACATGTCTCTCTTTCTCACTCACCAGTACTTAATCATCCAAATTTTGATAATCCCTTCATCCTCTTTACTGATGCCAGCAATATTGCTATCAGAGCCATACTATCTCAGCATGATGAGAACTTAGTGGGCCATCCTATCGCCTACTACAGCAAGACCTTATCTAAAGCTGAACATGATTATAGCATTACAGAATGCAAATGCTTGGTGGTCTTACTAGTTATTAATAATTTCCGACCTGATTTATATGAAAAACATTTTTACTATCATAACAGATCATGCTTCCTTACTTTGGCTACAGAAAATGAGGGATCCTCATGGGAGATTAGCCCGATAGGCGTTAAAAGATTCAAAACTACGATTTTTTATTATCCACCAACCAGAGTCAATCCATCAAAATACATATTGCTTATCTCGGCTTCCCATCTTAACTATAACTGACCCTGAAGAAGATTGACTCTATGACCTCCTAACCCAACCACAGTTATGGAAGGACAAATCCTTGACCTTCCAAAAAGAATCAGCAATAGGATCGGCAAATCTCCAAGTCAAGAACGGACAAGTATACTAACTTGTGTCTAAACAATGGGCGTTTTATGTAAGACCATCAGCTTGAACTGACGTCATATTAGAAGGACATCAGCAAGTCAGTCATGAGGGAATTTGGAAAACCTAAATGAGGCTCAAAACTCAATGTAATTGGGAGGGAATGCTTGTTTCTATCCAGATGTATTGGAGTTCTGTCTGGTAGGTAAAAGCAAGCCTAATCCCCACTTACAACATCCAGTGGTCCCAGTGAACCATTCCATACTATTAGCATTGATGTTGTGGGACCCCTTCCTCAAGCCTTCAATGAACATTGATTCCTCCTACTAGCCGTGGACCATCTAACTAAGTGGAACAAAGCTGTATCACTCCCCACCACTTTGGCAAAGACCACCGCCACATTTTTGTATAATAGGATTATCACCCAGTGTGAGTGCCCTAACATCATCCCTTTGATAATGGACAAAATTTCTTCTTGACGCTAGTGAAATATTTAGATGACCTGATGGGAACCTCATAGGTATTCTCCACCATTACCATCCTACAACCAAAGGAATGGTGAGTAGGTGAATGACACTCTAACTGCAACCCTCCAGAAAATAACTATGACTGACCCCCTTCATTGGCCCCAATGCTTGCCTAGTGCAAGGCTGGCCTATGGAATTAGTTTTAGAAAATTAATATGTTGCGTTTCAAGCGTTGTATGTCAGAAATCCCCAATCTGAATTCCAGAGTTCAGGAGATTCTTGAACAAGCTTCTCCTGAAGCACCTGAAGTATCTATTCGAATTATTGTGAATGAAATCATAAGACTTCAGGCCCTGGCTGCTGAAAATTTATCCGCCACAACCAGTAGAGAAACTGCTCAATTTAACGATAAGCATGATCCCCTACATACCTTCCAGCCAGGTAACCTCATCCTATTATATCATCACCAGCCTGGGGGTCATTATCACAAACTGGACACCAACTGTTCAGTCCTTACTCATTCATATATAGATGGGACAATGAACATATATTATAGAGGTTGTTCAGGGAACAGTCATCAATTGCGTGCATAACCACTTTCTCCATCCGTTTTTACCTCTGCGCCAAGATCTAGAGGGGGTATTGTCAGGATTTTCATCCAAACGGCCGATTTAGATGCATCAGATAATGTTAATAGATCCTAAAATGACCAAAAAGGGTAAGCCTCTATTGGGGTATAATCCTGAGCTATGAGATGAGCACAAGCGGATCAACCAGGATAATTTTGCTTTTTTTGAATACCATATTGGTTAACTTTATTAGATTTAGGCTTGGGCGGCTTATATTTCCCCCCAAAACGCCTCCCCGCTTTCACATTTATAGTTGCTATTGAACAAATAAATCTTTCGTTTTTTCTCCCCTTTTCACAATTTAAGTAAAAATTTTATCTATTTAGAATTTACCACACCAGACTTGATATCTGGATTAACAAGAATTCTTGACCAAGAGAAGCGCCAAAGGTAAGTATCCAGAACCCTTGGATTTCAGGCCAACTGGCCAATTTACAAAAAAGGATCCGTGGTAACAACCTGTGATCCCAATAGGGTCAAAGAAACTTAGTGTAAACTTGGTTGATAAGCTGACCACTCGTGGGGTCCTTGATTGTGTAGGCATTGGTGCACATCTGTTATATTATCTCAAAGGGACCAAATTAGTGCTAGCTAGCTTATTTCACCAGCCAAATCCATGATGGTCATGGAACAAGAAATTCTCTTATGGTGAACTGCAGTAGTCTGCAGCATCTCCATTTAAAGAATCATACTCCTTCATTTTTAAGCCCAAGCTGGTCGAATATGCTTAAGTCTAAAAGTTTAAGGAGTTTAGACGCAGATTTGTCAGATAGTTTTGGGGTACATCCTGCCAGTATCCTCCATGCAGGAGTAAATGAACGGTTGCAGAGCTAGGCTTCTGCCATATATTGATTGAAAAGGAAATTTCCCCATGGCTAAGTGATAACTGATGTTATAAGCAAAAACTGACAAGGTGAGAAGGGTACTCCAGGCAGAGGTTTATTCCCTAACAAGCTTCCAAAGGATATCTACTAAAGTGTCACTAATCTGTTTAACAGTTCTGTTGAATTCTAGATGTAGGGAGTAGTTAGAACCCCATGGATTGCCTTCAATTTGTTCAGCTTGGGTAGTACATGGGATTTGAAGTTAGTTCTGTTGTATGTGAGTATGAACTGCAGGCAAACATGTCGTTAAATGATACACTCCATTATGAACTAAATAGTGGATATACTCCCAGATCGCATATGTCTCACGCTTCCACCCACCAAGTTAAGTGATCAAGTGCTACCAGGATGTATTTGGAGAGATTCGCGTCCATTGGTAGGGGCCTACCATGTCAATGGATACTGTATGCCGAGCAAAACGAGGTACAACTGGACAATAAGTTGTCATCTTATGGAAAAGATTCTCCAAATGACACTAGTTAAAACAGGTGATAGTTTTAAGCACATTGAAGTACATACTTTTCCAGTAGTATCATAACATCAAAAATTTTACCATTTTCTGCAGTCCTCCATGGCCACTGCCTTTTCGGAGTCCAAGGTGATACCCAGACAAGTAGAGGGCTTGTAAACTTTTTGTGACCTCACTGACCTTTTTGAAGAATTCACCGTCCCTTAATAAAGCAACCATTATTCCGTTTAATGCCCAAATGATTTGAGGTGTTTTGTTGACATATTTACCGCTTATCATTTTCTCATACATATGCCAGCTAGATCTGCTGTAATAGCAACGGTGGGAAATTGTGATAGACAGTCAGCATTAGGGTGTTTAGCGCATGTATGGTGGATTATTTTGAAATAATACACTTCCAGCTTGAGCGCCCAGCATGTGAGGCGGCCCTTGGGCTCCCAAATATTCTGTAACTAGCGTAGTGAAGCGTGATCAGTTACAACTCTGAACTTTAGTCTCTGTAGATATACATGAACTGTTTGTATTCTTAGATTACCATTAGGCAATCATGTTCTATTAGAGTATAATTCTACTCATGGCAGTTTAAATTTAGGCTGCAATATGCAACAGGATGCTCCACCCCATCTTTTTTCTGCTGTGACAAGACTGCTCCCCCAGCAGAAATAGAAGCGTCCATCCGCATGATAAACTCTTTCTTGAAGTTTAAATATTTGAGCACTGGAGCGCTAGTCAGAACCATTTATAGAGCGTTTATAAGCACTCTGACATCAATCCATCCAATCAAAAGTGGCGTTCTTTTTCAAAAGCTCAAAAAGTGGGGCCCCATTGCAACTAAAATTGGGAATGAACCTACAATAGTACCTGACCATGTCCAAAAAAGACTTTGATATCTCGTTTAACCTGGTCAGTTCATCTTTTGGATGGCTTCTACCTTAGTTGGTTGCAGTCAAAGAGCACTGGTAACTAACACAAACTTAAGATATTCGAGTTATCTTAAAAACATTTGAGAGGCTGGATCTTAATGTTAGCCTCCACAAGCCAACAAAATACCACTTCCTAATGATTGAGGTACTCTGAAAACGTTCATGAGAAAACGTTAATGCTGTCAAGGCAGACAATGATACATGACATCTTGAGATCACGCAGAATCATGTCTATTGCCCTTTGAAATGTAGTCAGGGCGTTACAGAGCCCTTTCGGCATTTGAGTGGGCTGGAATAACACTTTGGTGGTAATTGGTGCATTTTTACCATTCCATCGAAGGCAACTTAATATACCAGAACCCAAAATTAGGTACAAAGCTGAGAAATAGCAAGCACCACCTAAGCAATCTAAGGCATCATCAATTTGGGGTAATGGATGGACCCATTTTTATGATACTATTGAGTTTCCAATAGCCGATCACTACCTGGTTTGTGCCATCCTTCTTTTTAATGATCTGTACTGTCACGGCCCAAGGGTATTTTGACAACTTAAGCATACCCTGCTCCAGAAACTTCCCTCTTTCGTCAGACACTACCTCTTCTGCAGCCCTCAAGCAACAGATTGGCTGAGACCATTAAAGAAGGATGGTCCCCAGTTTTTACTCAATGAACCACACCATGAGCGCATCCCAGATCATGATTGTGTGACACAAAAGTCTCTCTTTATTTTTGGAATAACCCTATTTACCAATCTCGTTGCTCCTCATATAGCCCTTAAAAGCTTTGCGTGGAACCATCGCCATTACATCAGTTGGATTCTGAGAAGGGAAGCCAAGCTCATCCAATGAGCCAAATTTATGAATATGACAAACCTAATCAATGGGAGTAAGGTGTAGATAGGCCACCACTTAATGCCTTTGTACCACAAGGGGCTCCATTTATGGGTTAGCCAAAGCACTCTAATTTCTTATGGCCAGATACTTATAATCCTGGAACCACATGAGGTTCGAGATGTGATTGTTGGTAGGGCCAAATAACTTACCTAACCAAACCTTCCGGTATTTTCACTTTGAGCTCCATTCCCACAATGGCTTGGTTTCCAGTTATATCATTAAAGCACCTTCTGACTGCAGCAATTTCCTTGGTATTAGTATATTTGATTGGTAAGAACCCTAGTCCACTACTTCATCTACTAGTAGCAGATTGAGACTACACCGTCACAGTAGGAAGGTTGATTTGATCTTCTCAGGTGGACTCATGCAATACCCCCTTTGACATAAAGTAACAGCATCCGCTGCCCCAGAATTAAAAGGTTTCTTCCGCCATGTTGACCACATCCCCAAAACGGCGCATGAAAGTAGCGCCAATTGACATTTCATATTTGTGTTTGTCAGTACATCTGCTAGGTCAGAGACAGTGATTGACCCAAACTGAAGAGGCACCGCACTGTAAGCTACCTCTAATATTATACTTTCTGTCCCCGCTGTCCAAATACCACTCAATGCTCCACTTCAGGTTTTAGTGGCGCTTGGTTACCATCATTATTGATACTATTTTAACTGGGGCACCAGTGTCTATTATAGCATGTACTTTCGTTTTCTCCACAAAAATGTCACAATAAGTACACTTGTAATAAGAAGAACCACGACTATTTGATATGAACGTCCCATAAATTCTTTTATCAAGAAAGTGCATAATACTAGATTCTACCTGTGGGTACTCTTTTACTATCAGCTCCACTGAAATGGCGACGTTCACACCTCCAACAAGGCCACATCTGAGGAGGGCTGGTGTTTGTCATTAAAGTTGTCTCCATGACCTGGCAGGCATATGATTTCTGAATCTCTTGGAAATTCCACATTGCCCTCATTGCCTTGGGAGCATTGTCAGAATTTGAGATAACCATTGAATCAAATTCCCCCCTTCCAAATCAGGCCATGCTAAATTGGTTGTTAAGCCTGACCAAGCCAAATCATTTTCAGGATCCTCCTCCCCTATTCCTGAGTCACGTGGGGCGGCGTTTACATCCATTCAGTCAGGTGAGAAACACAATCCATTGAGGATGCCCACGAGGAGGCCATTCTGGAAGATCAATAAAGTTCCTGAATGGATGAGGCCCCAACGATCCCAAAGGCACTGAGTCCCAACACACCTTATAAATATCGAAACCTTTTGACTTAATAAACTATTTGGTATTCTAACCCATTTTTTCCATTTCCTTATTGGTGCTCTTTCCAAATTTTCCAGCTTCAAGTCACCTACAAACCTCAGCACCAGTTCAGAGAACTGTAGTGCCGACAAAAGTGGTGCTCACTACAGGGGGCTTTGAGCTGTCCTAAGTGAAAACGTCTATCACAAAAAATGGAAAATACTAGCATCCCTGAAGACCAAATGACTGGTCAGTCAAGGCATTACTCGATGGGTTTGTACCTCGTGATATGCAATGCCACCCTCTCTGCCAGAGAGGCTAGAATTTAGGGCCAACTTCCAACTTTTGCTGCTCTCTATTGATGGAAGCCAATACCAACTCCAGTATGAAAACCTCAATGATGCCATTCAACAACTAATAAATGGCATCTACTCCATGGGCGCCCACTCCAGTTGCTCCCATGCCTCTTCTGTACCTCTACAATGAGGGACCTCTACACCTCGGCCATATTACCAGCTGGGGAACTTGCCCTGGGGCCTGATCTCTACCTTTGTAACTTTGTCCACCCCACTATCCATCACCTACTTCAGCTAGTCAGATTACACCATATGGAGGTCTCCTAGCAACTAGGACTCACCCAGAATTTACACTCCTACATCATAAACTTCTACGATGCCACCTCTTCCTTTATGCATGATAACCGCAAAGCCATTATTAATAAATGACAATTGATCAATGAGATCCACGATCAAATTGTAGTATTAGACAGTGGAATCTCTGGCTACCTCGATGAGCAGTTTCATTAAAACGCTCAGTTATTTGAGGCGACTTGGAATCAGCATCTTCTCCAAGTCGAAGAATTGGCACAAACCCTGCAACAGCACTACCAAGAGCTGGCCTCTCATGACTACCCCTCCATGAGTGCAGGGCCAGAAGGACCTAGGGGGCCTGAAGGACCCGAGGGGCGTCAAGGGCCAGATGGACCTGAAGGACCTGAAGGACCCCGCAGACCTCAAGGCCCCAGGCCCTTCAACATTGGGTGAACCTGAAGACCCCCGGCGAAGGGATGTGATAACAGCCCTGGCTGCCCTATGAGATCATATTTAAAATGTGGCGCTGGGGTGCAAACTCCAACCGGATGGATTCCCCCTTGTCCTCAGGGTCTCTATTGAGGCATTGTCAGATGAGATGGATAACCTCAGTGCCTTCACTAAGCTTACTGATGCTCGTATCTCCCAGCTTGAAAAAACTTGTCAAGGGTTTGAAACCCGGTTGACCACCCTCAAAAGCCAGCTCTACCTTCAGAACACTGAGATCCAATCTCTAAAGAAACAGGTTGTCAATAAGGCTTCAGCTTCCACCCTCAGCTGAAATTGGGACTACACCCAAGAGGACTTAGAAGGCTTATGGCAGCAGCTAGATCAGCGGGCTCCTCAGGATTATGCAGAAACTGAGATCTCAGAGCTGGTACCCATCCTTGGCGTTAACACCCTTTCCACTCCCATTATAGCTAACTTTAAATCTAGTTTTAAGGAAAGGTTCACCCCCATATGAGAGAGTATTGCCTCCTTTCTGTACGCCTATGAGAGTTCCATGGAGGAGGCCACCGATTGGCAGAAGGTGAAACATATCCACTCCTGCCTGGACATTACCACCTGGGAGATCATGACCCCCCATTTGAAGGAGTTTAACACCTGGGAAAAGGTCCGTACAGCCTTGATCCAAGAGTTTGGCAGCAATCAAACTCTGGCCAACCAAAAGCAAGAATTCATGGGCAGATGACTGAATAAAGGGAAAACATATGGAGTTTGTTAACTGTTTCTACGTCCAAGCACAAACTTTGGTCATGACGAATCATATTACCCTGGATGACACTATCAACAAAGTCATTTCTGCCTTAGGAACCTATCATGAGGTTCAAATGCATATGATTGGGCAGAAGAATGGGTTTACCTGTATTTGGGAGATCAAGGAAGCCCTCAACGAGATCCCTGCCTCAGCTCTACACTTTAAGGCTACGCCTACTGGCCCCTCTAAAAGCCCTAGGGTCCATGTAGTCAAAAACCAGAAGAACCCACATCCTCGATGCACCTATTGCAATGACTTTAGACATAGCTCTAAGACCTGCTGGAAACGTCTTGCTGAGGAGGTGGGAAAAGGGCCATCAGCATGAAGGACGAGGCACTCCATGCTGACATCCCTGACCAGTCTCAAGTATCCTCCATGAATGAACCAGAATCCATCTGTAAGTCCCAGTGAACATCCTCTGGGCGTCGATCAGGCCATCTTTCTGTTCCCAAGTAAGAAGGTAATGAAGAGGATAGCCATACCCCTCATTACTCAGGGCGATCTCGCTCACATGGTAGATGAGCGCCGGGTAATAGCCCTTCCTCTTTGGATACTACTTCCAGTACCCGCACTCTCCTTGGCAGAACTGTTATGAGGAATCAGTAAAATCTGCACCAAGATCGCTAAAATGGAATTGATCGCAACTATTTGAGTGGCAATCAGCCCAATACTAAGATTTCAAAAGGTCAAAAAGGTATGAAGACTGAGCTATTGGCTGGAATGCCTGATGGTTGCAATTCAGTTTACACGATATTCAAAAAAATCCTCCCTCCCAAATCCACCAGGCATCACCCCCAATGGGCAGATTCCTGCCAGAAAATCAGCTGTTGCACCTGACACAATGCCACCGACTGCAACTTGGCCCACCACCAAATTTTGTGATGTCAGTCCCCAGGGAGCTAACCTGCCCAATCCTGAATAGTTTACCGCTTATGTTGAACTGACACCAACTCAGCCTGCCACTGAATTTAGCATTGTCAGTCCCCAGGGAACTAACCCACCCATTTATGAATAGTTCACTGCTTAAGTTGAACTGACCGCAACTTGGCCTGCCGCTGAATTTTGCGATGTCAGTCACCAGGGAACTAACCCACCTATTCCTGAATAGTTCACTGCTTAGGTCGAACTGACTGCAACTCGGCCCGCCACAAAATTTTGCGATTTCAGTTCCCAGGGAACTAACCCGCCCATTTACCAAATAATTCGCCACTTAGGTCAAACTTGTGGAACCCAATCCTGGCTTGTTTTCCCTCAAAATTGATGACTATATAACCAGGCGCATCACACTGAGAAAATTGGTGGTTGATTCTCCTTCCTTAAATTTTCCAATAAAGACAACTTCCCCGAAATCCCAATTTTATCTGTTGAGAATTAAGCTCACTTCCAGTTCCATATCCATCATACCAGCAGCAGTGCCTCTGGCATTCTGGTTTGTCACTTGGATGCTTTGGCATCCGGGCTGGCGGATCAGTCTGATTCTTGCTTGCTGTTCGCCTGACATAATTGACCAAACATCAATCTCTACCATTTCCGCCTTTCTCGTAGATATTGGCGCAGCAATGGTCCCTTCTTTCCAACTGAATCAGGTCATAAAGAAGATTATCCCTGCCCACATTAGTCCTGTACCACTCAAAACCCTAAACCCATACCCCATAGTTGCCGCAGCTATCTTGCCCATGTCAGTAGGGTATGACATCTCAACTTGCAATGAGTTTGTTCCCCAAAGCCCAGTAGTTTCCCATCTGTCATCCTTCAAAGGTGCAATTCCCATGGAACTGGAACCAATCATCATCGAAAATGGGGAAGAGGCTGAGGAAGAGGTTATCCTAGCATCCCAGAAATTCCGATGTTCTGTCCAATATCTCGTGGCTTGGAAAGGATATCTGGCCTATGAGAACAGTTGGGGCAAGGCGCACTATTGTGTGAATATCATGAAACTGGTCGAAGCACTCCACATATCCCACCTCAAGATTCTCTGTTTCCCCAGACCTGCATCAGTAATGGCGATCAAGTCACCTAAGGCGTACAAGAAGGTGGCTCTCATACAGTTTCCCAGTGATGAGGCTCTTCTCTTGGAAAAAGGAAAGGGTAATGTAAGTCCCAGTGAATGTCCACTGGTCATCAATCAGGTCATCTTTCTGTTCCCAAGCAAGAAGGTACCAAAGAGGATGGCCATACCCCTCGTTACTCAGTGCAATCTCGCTCACATGGTAGATGAGCGCCAAGTAATAGTCCTTCCGCTTCTGATCCCGCTTCCAGTATCCACACTTTCCTCAGAAGAACTGTTATGAGGAATCAGTAAAATCTTCACCAAGATTGCTGAAATGGAATCAATTGCAACTAATTTGAGCGGCAATCAGACCGATACTAAGATTTCAAATGGTCAAAAAGGCATGAAGACTGAGCCATCAGCTGGAATGCCCAATGGTTGCAATTCAGTTTACACAATGATTGAAAAATTCCCCCCTCCCAAATCTGCCAGGCATTACCCCCAATGGGCAGATTCCTGCCAGCAAATTGGGCTTTGTGCCTGATGCAATGCCACTGACTGCAACTCAGCCCGCCACCAAATTTTGTGATGTTG
Source organism: Massospora cicadina (assembly GCA_022478985.1). NCBI lineage: Eukaryota > Fungi > Entomophthoromycota > Entomophthoromycetes > Entomophthorales > Entomophthoraceae > Massospora > Massospora cicadina. Next base: position 242,883 of record JAKSZP010014503.1, read on the forward strand.
GTCCCCAGGGAACTAACCTGCCCATTCCAAAATAGCTCACCACTTAGGTTGAACTGACCACAACTAAGCCTGCCGCCAAATTTAGCAATGTCAGTCCACAGGGAACTAGCCCACCCATTCCTGAATAGTTCACCACTTAGGTCAAACTGACCACAACTTGGACCGCCGCCGAATTTTGTGATGTCAGTTCCTAGGGAACTAAACCGCCCATTTCCCAAATAATTTGCTGCTTAAGTCAAACTTGCGGAACCTGATCCTGGCTTCTTTTCCCTCCAAATCAATGACTATTTAACCAGGCGAATCATACTGAGAAAATTGTTAGTCAATTGTCCTTCCTTAAATTTTCCAATAAATCCAAATTCCCCCAAAATCCCATTTTTATCTGTTGAGAATTAAGCTCTCTTTTAGTTATATATCCGTCATACCAGCAGATGTGCCCCTGGAATTCTGGTTTGCCACTTGGATAATCTGACATCCGTGCTGGCAGGCCAGTCTAATTCTTACTTGCTGTTCGCCTAACACCGTCATACCAGAAGAAGTAGTGCTGGTATCTGATGACAATAAAGACATTGATACTGCTTACTCTTCTTCTGATGATTCTCCCATGTTCCTCACATTACCTCCCCAATTTGGAATTTTGATTAACCTGAGTCGCCATCTGGGTCCACAAGATTCCAGTTTTCGCCATAGTTGATAGTGGCTCCCCTGTGAACGTCATATCCCCTAAGTTGATGAAATGGGTCAATATTACTCCGGACCTGCCCCACTACATGAAATGTGGCACGGTCAGTCCAAAGTGTTTTGATGTATAGGAGCTTATTTCTCTTGCCAAAGCGTTTTGAAAAACTTGCTGTGAACACCCCCACGGTTGTGCTAGACAGCCCCAGTTATGACCTGCTCCTCAGGACTCAGCTCCTTTAAGACTATTTGGTGGTACTCCATTACAATGGTGGCTTCCACTTCCTTCTAGGACATCGAGTCCCTCTGGTTTTTGAAACTACTCATGACTCTAAGGCGGAGGTCAAAGCCCAAGACTGTCTACTGGAGAATGAAGGCCAAATCAATCAGCTCAAGTATCACATCAGTGGCTCTTGAGTCTGACTACCCCCTCCTGCTGTTAACAGACAGGAAGGCATGCCGATCTATTTATCCCTGGTGACTACTGTACTCCCAAAGTCCCAAGTCATCATCGACACTTGGGTCCATGTCAACATTCCCTCAGGATACCTATTAGAAATCCAAGGCCTAGACAACCCATCTCCTAAAGAAGTGCTGACCTGCCCCAGGATCCTTGATCCAGCGTATGCTGGATCTATATCTGTATTGCTAGCCAACCTGACTGCAAACCCAAGGTTGTAGGTTTAAATTGTCCCACCACTTATGTCTGCCTATTAATAATAGGGGCTGTTGCATATGTTCAAAGCTTTGGGGACTTGAGGGATTTCAGCTTGGAATCGCCACCCTCAGTTAGTCTGGTTGACACTAATATTGGGAAGGACCTCTCTGACGAGAAGCGACACAAGGTCCAGTAGCTGTTGGAGGAATACTCGGAAATATTCTCAACCTCAACCTATGATTTTGGAAGAATGAGTGGAGTCCTCCACCATGTGGAAACCAGTGATGCTCCCCCTTTTCAATCCCAGCCTTACCAAAAGAGCAAGGTTGAAGAGGCTCAAGTGATGGTGGAACTTAAACACCTACTCAACACTGGGCTCCTGGTCCCATCGTGTACTCCTTGGGCCTCCCCTCTTCTGCTGGTCAGAAAGAAGGATGGCAAGCACTGGGTGGTGATGGATTATTGACGACTTAACTCTATCACCAAGAAGGACAGATATCCCCTGCCCTGTATTGATGATTAAATCCATCTGCTTGCCAGTTCCCAGTACTTCTTGGCCATGGACCTTGTCAGCAGATATTGGCAGGTCGAGCTTGCCCCTGAAGACCAAGCCAAGTGCGCTATAATCGCCAACGAGGGGCTATTTGAGCCCACCTGGATGCCCCAAGGCCTCTGTAACGCCCCAGCCACTTTCCAGCATGCCATGGACAGGATCCTTGGGGACTTGAAGCTCTCATGCGTCCTCGTCTACCTGTATGACATTACCATTTTTTTGAGAACCTTTAATGGACATGTGGAGCATCTCAGGGAAGTTTTCAAATAGCTCACGAAGGCCTCCATCAAGCTCAAGCTTTTGAAGTGCTCTTTCTTCCAGTCTGAGCTAAAGTTTCTAGGACACAAGGTTTCCAAGCGTGGCAACCAACCTATGCCCATCAAAGTTGACGCCATAGAAAAGATGTCACGCCCCCAAAGCTTACGAGATATTCAAGTCTTTCTTGACAAGTTGGGCTATTATCATCAATTTATCCCACGATATGCTGACCTAGCCGAGCCGTAGTTCTATCTCCTGAAGAAGAATGTAACGTTTGAGTGGCAGCCTGAGAAGGACCAGGATTTCAATGCTTTAAGTATGGCTCAATGTATTAAACCTGTTCCAGTTCACCCTCACTTCGACCAAACTTTCTTATTGTTCATGGATGCAAGTGACGTTGCCATCAGGGATATCCTGGCCCAACATGATGAAAACCAGGTCGACCACCCCGTGGCCTATTTTAGTAAGATGCCAAGTAAAGCTGAGCGGAACTACAGCGTCACCAAGTGGGAATTTCTAGCTATCCTATTAACCATCAAACATTTTTGGCATTACCTCTATGGATCTCATTTTACTATTATTACAGACCACTTCTCGCTCAAGTGGCTTCAACAAATGAAGGATCCCGATGGTCAGCTAGTCAGGTGGGCTCTATGACTGCAAAACTACGATTTTACCATTGTTTATTATGAAGGAACGATTCACCAGAATGCTGATGGTCTCTCTAAGATGCCAGTGTTACCAGTATTGGCCCCTGAGGAAGATCAGCTCTATGACCTGATAGGACAGCCCAAACAATGGGAATTGGAAACTCCCGAGGTTCAGGCCAAACTTCACCAAATGACTTTAGACATGCAAATCAAGTATGGCTACTCTACAAGAAATTCAACAAGAAGTGGCTCCCCTATATCCACCCCTCCTCACAAACTGATGTCATCCTGGAAGGCCATTCTACTGTGGGAAACGGGGAAGTTAAGAAGGATCACGAATGGCTGAAGTCACATGCTACTGGGACTGAATGGTATAAACCATCCAAGAGGTTTTGGAGGCTTGTATGACCTGACAATCCCACAACTTAGCCAACCCTAAATTTCAGCACTCAGTCGTTGCCCTGATCAAGCCCTTCAATGTCGTTAGCATCAACGTGGTGGGTCCCCTTCCCACAGGATTGCATGGCCAAAAGTATATTATCCTAGCTATAGACCACTTAGCTAAGTGGGTCGATGCAATTTTGGTCCCCGCTGCCACTGCCAAGACTACCGCTCTTTTTCTTGTTTGTTCCATTTTCACCCAGCACGGGTGCCACCAGACCTTACTTTTGGACAATGGATTGAACTTCACCTCGCAGGTAGTAGAAGAACTAACTTCATTATTTGGCACTACGCAGAGTTTCTCTGCCCCCTACCACCTGTCTACTAATGGGGCCATAGAACGTGTTAACAGAACTCTTATTTCCATCCTACAGAAGTTGGCCGCCTCAGATTCTGCCCGTTGGAACCATTATCTTCCCAGCACTTTACTTTCCTACAGGGTGAGCTATCACCAAATCATCAAGATGTCCCCATTCGAATCCCTATATGGGAAGGCACCTTGGCTACCAAGTAGCGTTCAGCCACTGCTTGAAGCATCCACACCTGAGAACTCTGAATTAACTATGAGGGCTCTAGCCAATGAAATAGTCTGGCTTCAAGCCCAAGCCACTCAAGGCATTATCACCACCACTGGAAGAGAAGCATCCTGATCTAATCTCGGAAAACTCTCCTTACCAGTTATTCAATTAGGTGACCTTGTTCTCTTTTATCGCCATTGACCTGGAGGCTGACAGAACAAGCTAGACGTACTTTGGTCTGGCCCCTATAGAGTCATATAGGGTTAAGTCTGAGTACTCCATTGCTGACGTCAACCAAGGGACTGTAGTAAATCGGGTGCATGGTCAGTTCCAATGGCCATATTCCCCCCTCCAACAGGATCTTGAGGGGGGCGTTGTCAGAATTCTAGATAACCATTAGATCAAATTCCCCCTTCTGAATCAGGCCGTGCTAAATCAGTTGTTGAACCTAACCGAGCTAAATCAATTTCAGGATCATCCTCCCCTATTCCTGAGTCATGTGGGGCGGCGTTTACACCCATTTGGCCAGATGAGCAACACAATCCATTGAGTATGCTCACGAGGAGGCCATTCTGGAAGATCAGTAAAGATCCTGAATGAATGAGGCCCCAACGATCCCAAAGGCACTGAGTCCCAACACACCCTATAAATATCGAAACCTTTTGACTTAATAAACTATTTGGTATTTTAACCCACTTTTCTGTTTCCTTATTGGTGCTCTTTATGAACTTTCCAGCTTTGAGCCACCTATGAACCTCGGCGCCAGTCCAGAAAACTGTAGTGCCAACAAGCGTGTTACCGCCTAAATGTCATTAGTGATTTGTTGGTAAAGAATATGGTATTGAAGTTATGCTATCTGACATATGTCAACTTGTCATGATCAGATGAGACAAATAAATACAGCGCAGTGGAAGTAGAACGTCACGTCTCTCAGCTTGTTCTTTTCCATGCTCATCTGACCCCAGAAGAACTGTATGAATGATTCTCCATGACAGGCAACTATCCACGTAATGTCCTTGCTGACCACACTTGAAGCAAGTTATTCCATAAGTATCTCATTTACAAACGTTGTTAAGCCCATCTTGAGGGCTATAAGCTGGGAAGAGGTGATGTAGAGCATTCATAAATGGTTGGAGAAGGGCTGAATAATCATAGATTGGTCACGGGTTAGGGGGCAAATTGTAACTTGGACGAGGGTTTGCTGGGGCTACATAAGTCAGATGATGCTGGCCACTTGTGGCTGGACCTCCAGTGGCAGCCATGGACAGTTTTTTAGCCCCGTTGGGTGGGTTAAAGGTGGCGGACAATCACCACAAGTAGTGACGATATGCAGTAGGGGATATCCCCTGGAGAACTGGAGCCATCACATTGTAGAGCTCTAAAAGGTTTTTCACAGCAGAAATCATAGCTTATTAACATCCTCCTCCGATAGTATCCCTGCCCCTATTAGTACATGTGTCTCCATAGTGAAGCATTCAGTGAATGTCAACAAGGTTTCATTCCATTTAAACATGATAGTCAAGAAGTCTGCTTTCCAGTGCGCCATCTTTTCTACCCCACCAAACAAGTTAAGCACTGTATCCTTGACCTCCTTATAGGTCACTGAGCTATCCACCAGGTAACAAGTGACCTGGTCAGCTCTTTTAACATCCAGAGTGAAAATTACCAACATTGCCTTATGGTGATCCAAAACTCCGTCAATGGCAAACTCAAACCGCTTGAAGAACCCTTGTATGTTCCCTCCCCAGTTAAACGGGGGTAACTTTTCAACATGCATTTTCTCTTCAAAATCTCAGCTGTGGCTCAGGGGGGCGAACTGAGCCACCTCCGTCCTAGCAAACGTACCCCTCACATGAGGGCCATAGGTAGGGCGAGGAACAGAACTTGCGGCTGTTGGGGTTTTTTGGGAGTAGTGGGCTCTTTGGCTGGGATAACAACGACAACTGGGTTAGCTCACTCGCCAACTCATAGTACACGTCTAAATCAAGTTATTTGCAACCTGGCTCCCTTCCCCACCTGGTCTGCAAACAACTCCTCCATAAATGAGCTTCTCTTTAACTGATCCACAATGACAGCGCCCTTCCTTGGCGTCCTTTCTAAGCTCGTTGACCCCCCTTTGTAGACCTCAGCCTATGTCCTTCATTGATCCAGGTTTCACTTGGAGTTTGAAGCCGCTCCATCACATCTTCAAGAATTCCTTGCAATCTAGACATTTGACAACCATTGTCCCGATCTTAACGGGAAGTATCATCTAATTAACTTAATAGTGCAGCTTGCTCTTTAAAAAGCTTCTAATACGATCATTGAAGTCTTTCCAAACTAACCCAAAGGTTGGCATATTCCACTGACTCCATGAACTGGAGGGTCACAGGTCGTCCTCAATTGGCACTGCTGAAGCCCTCAAGGTGAGCTATTCAATCCTCAACTGGCCATATTTGGCAGAACCAAGAAACAAAGCATTTGAAGTTACAGCAGCACAGTGGTTGATCCACTCACTTCTCAATTGACTTAGAGCAATTGCAACGGAGTGCGCTTGCTCAGTTACACGCCACTCAAACAAAGTAACATGGTAATTACTGCGAACCATGGCGGAGTAGATACATGACGCCTAATCAAAAATTTCTTACATATAATGTTTGGTGTTTCCTTCTGAGGTGGTCACATCTCTGATTAGTTAACCATGAGTCCTTTCCAATTTCAGAAGCTCACTCATAACTCAGGGTAGCTCCTCATTCAAATGGGGTATGAGTTGATCTATATGACCATGAGCGTTGGTAACAAGGGTATGTACTTGAACAAGAGCCCCTTCATCTCCATAAACCTCTGTTTGAAACGCTCCAACAGCAACCAATTATCGTTTTGCTGCACTTGAGCGAACTAAATTATGTCCCCAATTTCAATGTTGTGGCAAGCTAAGATGCGCAGAAGCTGTTGAATAGACTGTAATACATATGCGACAAGATATTTTACATGGGTTTTGAGACTGAGAAGCATATCAGGCCTGTGGTCATCACATGCAAATAGGACATATACATTCATAGTGCTGGGCCTGATCCTATTGGTTAAAGAACATACTCGTAAAATATTCTACAGGGTGCCTGTCATAAAGATGGTACCCTAAAGGAGCCACACCATAGTACTGAGAATCTAAGAGCTTTGACATCTGTGGAGCATCCATGCTGGTATGACTCAAGAGCTGTGCAAGTGGATAACTGCAACTCTATTGGGGAGTCATTGAGGTCAGCTGGCTCAGTCTCTGAGAACAGGGCTGGTTCCTTGTTGGAAGATTTCACAGGGTCGCCACTATATTTGTCACTAAATACCACAAGGGCTTGATAAAAATAATTATAATTTACCATGGGTACAGGTATTTGATATGGAGATTTTAATCAGCGGGCCCATGTATTGAGAACCACTGTCAAATTTCTGTTGGAATAGGTAAGATCTGTAGTTTGTTGCACAGATGTTAAGCCCACTGATACAATGGGAGAACAATATGGAGATCATTGCTCCCCAAGAAAAGATAGTAAAATATAAGAAATAGAAGTTGAGCGCTTTGGAGAGACCAATTTCATTAAGAGAAGCTTCATACTGCAAAGCTTAAGGGATCTATACTCATTATTAACTTTACGTTACAGAGTCCACTATTGCTTTTTTATCTAATAAGCGAACCCCTCACCATTCAAAGCCGCTGCTGTTATCTCCCTCTTGCTGCAGTCTCTCCTACAACTCTACTAAGCAGCTGCACCCACAACCTATACGCTCAGTGCAATCTCTTTTGAATTGCTACCATATCGTCACACTTTTCATTACTAACCTTTGGCATTCAATTTGCTGACAACCATAAGGAGCTTAGTAATATACCTATTGTTGAAATTCCTATGCTTCTAGTCGCCAGAATTGAATTATACCAAAGTTATTCAGACTGCTTCTGTGACGGTTGAGGTCTATCCTCAGCATCACATTGCCCTGATCTCTGGTAAGACAGGGCAGGCTGTGTCTATAAGTATGGAGGAGGAGGCGTTGGTTCTGGCAAGGACGCCTAAGGGGCCGGAGCTTGGAGTAGGCCAAGGAGCAAGATGGGCGTCCAAGTCAGACAAAACGGAAAACGAGAAAATAGGTTGTTTCAAGATTTGATTTGGATTTGAATTGAGAATGGAATTAAATGGGTGCTTGGGAGTTTCGCGGTTCGATTGGGATTTGAAATGGAACTGGCGCGGAACCATTGAGGATCGGAACTGGCACAGAATCATTGAGTAAGGATTCCGCGATCCTGCTGTAAAGTTTACACCAAACATCATTCAAGTTGGCACCATAAGCTTATATTATATTTTATTTTAGCTTTTAGCCTGTGTATATAGGGTAAGGAACTGGGAGCTGGAGGCTCCTCAGTTCTGCTTTCTATCAACTTGGCTAAATATTAAATAAAAGAACCTAAAATTCATATAACTATAATTTGGATTTATTTTAAAGATATTGCCTAACTGCAGCCATGTTTGGCTTAAATCAACAAGAATTGGACTTTGAGAATCAGCTTGGGATTGGGACCATCTAGTACTAAAAAAAAGAGAATCAGCTTGGGAGGGCTATTGCCTCACTCTATACCTTGTCTTGGAGTCAAGGCATGTTGCTGGGGTTGAGTATACTTGCAACTGTCTTCCAGGGGGTGCTTGTCCAATCTTGTAGCGCGTGCACCAGGAGAGTAGTATCAGGAATCCTGTCAGCCTTATGGTCTTTAACTTGGATCCTGTTGCCCAACTCATTCGTGGCTCATTGGAAGGAGCCAGTGCGTTACATTAAACAGAACTCATTTACTTTCCTGTCGTTGTGGTGGCAAGCAAAAGAGGTGCCAGAAGAAGTTGTGTTTCCAATGTGGTATACCCATACTGCAACACTCTTGATGGTGATATTCTCCACCGCCTTTTTGCTTCATGAAATATACCGGGTTTTAGAGTGTGTGTCCCAGGATGGTGGGAAAGTGGTAGGGCCTGGGAAGGACAAAGGAAGAATTCCCACAGTTTTAAAATCGGAAGACTTGGAACTGATCCACCAGACGTTTAGCCAGGTTCAGTTTAGGGACATTTGACAAAGGCAGCGGGTGGAGAGGATTCGTTTGCCTTGCAGTTAAGTCAGGTTTTGTTGGCACTTCCAGTAAAGCAGTCAAACTGGGTGCGAGAACTTTTAGAAGAGCAGTCAGGGTTACCCATATCAGTGGAGGAATGTCTGGATTGGATTGACCATGCATCATGTCCAGATGAGGCGCAGGATTCGGCCTGGGCGGCGTTACTGCAGTGTGGTAAAGGGAAGTAGTCAGTGGAGGAGTATGGCCAGATGTTCCGCGCATTGGCAAGAGCAGCAAAGGCACCTGAGTCTCAGCTTCCGCGCATGTTTTGCCAAAACTTGCAAGCTGATTTATTATTGGCAATGGCGGCGGTGAAACCTGCAGCGACTTTGGAGGAAGAGGTGGGTTTAGCCTTAAAGGTAGAGCGACAGTTGAGTTTGGTACGGGCCCATCAGGAATTTGTGCGACCCCTAGGGGGATTCCGAGGACAGAGTGGTGGAAGAAGGGCAGGTTCAGAGCCCATACATGGTTCTAAGGGGTTTA